>VDFB02043622.1:35854-46041 GCA_007258455.2 Sequoia sempervirens
GTACCTAGAGGAGGATGGGTCCCAGAGTACTCAGAGTGGACTAGCTACAGACCAGCAGAGGGTCACGGTGATAGGGACGAGGGCAACATACATGGGGACAGACCTTGATCGAGATGCTACGATACTTTTTGTGCCTTATGGGCTCCTTTTTGATAGCCTGATGGGCCTTTTGTATTGATTGACATACATGTACAATGTTTCAATTATTTTTTTTACTAAGACAGTTACATTATTGATGATCTATGAGATGAGCCGATGATGATTTTAGTGTGATGTGATACGATGTGTACCTTTTATTTATGCATGGATGATTTTACTTCTATATGTTGTGCAATGATGCTTATGATGCATTTATGGATGCATTTCCTTTTGATAATGAATGCATTATGTAATGATTATGACTAACAGATCTATATTATAATGTTAATTTATAATATGCAGATGTGAATGGATGATATATGATGATGGATTTATGATGATGATATGTGATATGAAATGTAATGTGTAAAATGATGTGGAAATGATCTATGGTGTATGCGTGGAATGATATAAATCCTGCTTATATATGAAATGATTATGGATGGATGCACGCTTTGTATATAATGAATTTTGTATGTTTATGCTTTATGTGGAATGATTTATGCGATGAATGATTTATGATGCTATTTATGAGATGGCATGGATGATGTAATGTGAATGTGATGGTCGTGATATGATGCAAATGAGATGGTTTTTTAAGATGCTTAGAATAACAAATATTATTATCCTAAACATATTAAATGATAATGTATGTGTATGTGATGCATTTTAATGTGATGTACTATATGCAATGATGATGATGTTCTATGTTAAATGAATGCAATGTGAGAGATGACCATATGATGTTATGCAACTATGTATGCGATGGATTATCTTATAATGCTTATGTACCTATTATGTATGATTATGCAATAGGTGGTAATGGTGAAATGGTTATGAAATGTTTATGCAAACGAATGTTATGCGATGAATGATGTAATGCAATGCCATGCAATGTAATGGATGAAATGCAATGAAATGGATGCACCTATCTATGAAGAATGCTTATGATAACATGTTTATATGATGATGGAAATGCAATGCATGTGTTTCCTATATGATATGTTGATGCAATATGCTAATGATTTGTGGATGCAGGATCGATGACGATGATGATGGTGATGATCAACTATCATAGTACCTTGTTAGTGCGATGAACAAGAAGAGAAGAAGTCATTTCAACAAGACATAAGATGATGAAAATGAAAATGATGATGATGATGATGATTACTTGCCGAGGAATTGGGATTTTTAAAGGGCCAATTTTTCTTATGTTTGATAACACACATGGTATGATGCATCAAGGTATAGAAATCTAGGATGGCGTGGTACCTAGTGTGATGGACTTTGACTTGAAAAGCAGATAGGAGTATCCTTGTTCACACCTGACATACAGAAACCTTGCTAGGATGCACTTTAGAAGTTTCAAACACCTCAGGCCAAAACACGGAAAGGTAAACCTATCAATGCAATAGTCAACAAGTTGTTCTAGACCTCCTCCATACATACCTAACAAAGCAAGTATTCACCAAGGTTATATTACAAGAACGTCCAACAAGCATAGCAGACAAAAAGATAGTGATCGTTGCCCCATTCCTACTTCTCTAAATCCTCTGTTTGGATATCATCGAGAAGTCCTTGGAATGAGCGTAATAAGATAAGTCAAAAGATAAAGACAAAGTAAACAAACAAGCTGATGCTCTTCAATACCGCTAACCAAAAGGAAATGTGTTTTCTAAGGATAAGAACCGAAATTGTTTGCCAAAAGATAATGCCCATTGTAGGAAGGATTCATCCTAGGAAATGTTAGTGGATGGTGACACGTCATTTCGTTTATCCAAAGCATTCTAAATGATGATTGATATGGGACCAATTGGATGATGAGTTGCCGATACAAAGAGTTGACCAACTTGTTTACGTACTGACTTTGACCTAAGACTTGACGTTTTGGGTTTTCACTTTTATCCTGCTAGACTTGTTTCTGATTGTCTTACCAAAGAATGAGGATGACGATCATTTATTATGAATTATGTTATTGTGGGTGCAAGTGAGATGAGATGGATGGATCTTTTCAAATATTTGGATGTTTTTGATGTTTTTGAGATGTTTTGAGGCTGTTTTTGGTATTTTTTGTGATTTTGCGAATGTTTTGGGATTTTTAGAGATTTTGACCAAGAGACTAACCTAAAGACTTATCCTAGGGGCCTTAGGGGCTGATCAACAGATTAGCCTTGCCTACGTTATACACGCAGAGACCATGTAGTTTGACTGACGAGTTGACAAATTTATAGATGATGATATACATGATGAGATGTCAGTTTATTATGACAGACTCCTAAAAGACTGACCTAAATGTCTCGGGGGATGATAAAAGATCAACCTTGCCTACATTCAAGCTCAGAGACGACGTAGTTCAACAAGATGACCTTGTTTTTGACTTTTTGACTGACTTTTTGACATGTTTTGGATTTTGATGATTTTCTTATGTTTTTGGATTTTTTGATTTTATGATGTTTTTGGATTTTTGGATTTTATGATGTTTTTGGATTTTCTGATTTTCTGATTTTAAGAATATACACAAATCTTATCCAATGAGAACATGCCCCCGACGTGATGCAATAGACTACTCCTATAAAGGCAGGACAAGCTGACCTTGAGGATGGGCCGAGTAGTACTAGGAGGGATCATGATACGAAAAAAGGACCAAGCTATGATGTGAATGCGGGTGGGTGAATGATGGATGGAGATATGGAATGCGATGGATAATGGAAGCGTGATGGATGGATGATGCAAAACAAGCCGTAAAGATCCTGGTGGATGGAAAGTGCTTATTTACACAAGGCGTCTGTTTGCCAGGTTTTCACCAAGGTACTTGCCCAAAGTGCCACCGAAGTGGTTTTTACTAGAGGACAATTTTTTTCTTTACTATTTTCAATCCTTTTTCTAATTTTTTTGGATTTTTTGCTTTTTTGATTTTTTTTTGTTGTCACCAAGATGCCTGTTTTCCAGGTTTTCACCAATGTAACCATTTTTTCAGCACATTTTCTATTTTTTTTGGATTTTTGGTTCTATACCTTGAAAGATTTTAGGCATAAAACTTTTTGAGATGGGAGCTATTCATGGGCTCCTGCAGAAGTTCCCCTTCGGGTGTTCATAGCTGATATGCCCTTGACTCGTAACTTGTTGTGATGATGAAAGGTCCCAACCAATTGGGTTCAAACTTGCCTTTGCTGCTTGGGTTTGGGACATTCTTCTGATTCTCTTTTAATACCAATTCTCTGACTTGGAAGGTCCTTCTTTTGATTTTCTTATTGTAGCTCCTTTTGAGTCTATTCTGATAGACTTGCAAATGATTCAAGGCATATATCCATCACTCATCCAGTAGCTCCAACTCATTCAATCTTGACACTCGGTACTCTTCATCTATGATGAGGTTTTGCAGTGATATCCTGAGTGATGGGATCTCGATCTCAAAGGGGAGTACTGCTTCTGATCCATAGACTAGGGAGAAAGGGGTGGAGCCAATGGGTGTGCAGATGTTGGTTCGATAGGCCTAGAGGGTGAGATTAAGTTGTAAATGCTAGTCACGACCTGCGTCATTGACTGTTTTCTTGAGGATTTTTAGAATGGTTTTGTTTGTGGCTTCTGCTTGGCCATTTCCTTGGGGATAGTATGGGGTGGAGAAGCGATGTTGGATTTTGAATTTTTTGCTTCAGTCACAGACCTCTTGATTCTTAAAAGGTGTTCTATTATCTGAGATAATGGCTTGTGGAACACCATATCAGAAAATGAGATAGTTCAAGATGAACTTAGCAATCTACTTCCCAGTTATATACTTCATGGGTATGGCCTCCACCCACTAAGTAAAGTACTCCATTGCGGTTATGATGAATTTGTGGCTGTTAGATGAAGTAGGTGTGATTTTGCCAATGAGATCCAGTCCCCACTGCGAAAAGGGCCATGGTGTGATGATAGGATGAAGCTCTTGAGATGGAGCATTGATGAGGTCCCCATGTTGCTGACATTGTAGACACTTTCTGGCATAGTTATGTGCCTCTCTTTCCATTGTGGGCCAATAATACCCCATCCTCAGCAGTTTATTGGCTATGGTCATTCCACTCGAGTGTGAACCATAGATACCGTTATGTACTTCAATTAGAGAGGTTAATGCCTCCTCAATGTTTAAGCAGTGCAGTAGGGTTCCTTCTATGCTTCTACGATATAGGGTATCTCCTAGGATGACAAAGCGGGATGCCTTTTTTACAAAGGTTCATTTTAGGTTTGAGGGTAAATCGGCGGGTATGACTCCTATTTAAAGGTATGTGTAAATGTCGTGATACCAAGGATCGCCGGGACTAATGATTTCGCACACATATTCTGATTCTGGTACCTCAAATGCAGGCACGAGAAGCTACTCAATTAGGAATTCATACTTTGGAATGTTGTGGGGGATGTTGAGCAAGGATCCAATTGTTTCCATGGCATCTGCTACTCTGTTGTTGGTTCTAGGAATCTGCTCAAATGTAATTTCGATGAAGGATTCTTTGAGAGTCTCCACCAATTTCTTGTATGGAGTGAGCTTGTCATCCTTGGTCTGGTATTCATCGTTCACTTGATTTATGATCAATTGAGAGTCTCCGTACACTTTGAGAGCTATGATAATCCACTGTACTGCTATTCTGAGACCTATGGTTAAAGCCTCGTATTCTGCAATGTTATTGGTGCTGGGAAATGCCAGTTTGTATGACCTTGGTATGCAATCCCCCTGTGGGGTAATAAAGAAAACACCAACTCCTGATCCATGTTGTGTGTATGAGCCATCGAAGTACAACTTCCAGTGGGCAGCGATGTTGAGATTGAAAATAGATTCATCTGGAAACTCTGAGACAAGAGGATTCTCTAAATAGATTGGTGCTTCTGCAAGTTGATCTGCGATGACTTGGCCTTTGATTGCTTTCCTCTCCACATATTCGATGTCGTATTCTGACAGTATCATCACCCATTTGGCCATTCTTCCTGTGAGCATTGCCTTTGATAGTAGATACTTGAGAGGGTCAATTTTGGCAATGATTTTTTTTTTGTGTGCCAACATGTAATGTATGAATTTCTATGATGCAAACACTACTACAAGGCATGCTTTTTCAATGAATGAATAGTTTAGCTCATTCCCAACCATTGTTCTACTGATGTAATAGATAGCCCTTTCCATTCCATTTTCATCATGCTGAGCTAAGAGAGCTCCAAGGGCTGTTATTGTTGCTGACACATATAGAATCAATGGTTTCCTTGGGATGGGTGGCATTAAGACCGGTGGTGTCAGTAGATAAGGCATGCTTTTTCAATGAATGAATAGTTTAGCTCATGCCCAACCATTGTTTTGTTGATGTAATAGATAGCCCTTTCCTTTCCATTTTCGTCATGCTGAGCTAAGAGAGCTCCAAGGGCTGCTATTGTTGTTGACACATATAGAATCAATGGTTTCCTTGGGATGGGTGGCATTAAGATCGGTGGTGTCAGTAGATATTCTTTGATTTTGTTGAATGCTTCTTCACACTTGTTATCCCATTTGTATGCTACTCCCTTGTGGATTAGGTGAGAATATGGGTTCTATTTGTCCACCAGTTGTGCTATGAATCTTCAAATGGATTGGAGTCTACCTTGGAGATCTCTCAATTGCTTTAATGTTTTTGGTGCCTCCATCTCAAGGATTTCTTTTACCTTTGCTAGATCTACCTCGATACCCCTCATTGACACTATATATCCTAGCAATTTTCCTAATTATGAGCCTAAGACACACTTCTTTGGGTTTAATCTGACCTTGTACTCTTCCAGTCTGTCAAAGATGGCACTTAGGGTTGCTATGTGATATTTTCTCTTTCTAGATTTGGCTAGAATATCATCAACATAATCTTCAACTGTCTTATGAATCATGTCATGGAATATCAATGTCATGGCCCTTTGATATGTTGCTCCTGTGTTCTTTAAGCTGAATGGCATCATGTTCCAGCAGTAGGTCCCCCATGGATAAGTGAAAGTTTTTTTATGTTGGTCCTCCTTAGCTATCATGATCTGATTGTACCTTAAGAATCCGTCCATTAATGACAACATTTCATGTCTAACTGTCATGTCTACTATCATATCAATGTTTGGAAGTGAGAAGTCATCCTTTGGACATGCCTTGTTCAAGTCTCTGAAGTCTGTGCAAATTTTGATGTTCCCATCGGGTTTTGAAATAGGTACCAAGTTTGACACCCATTCTGGATAATCTATCGGTTGGATGAATCCTGCATCTAATAGCTTTTTTAGCTCCATTTTGACTATTAGGGCGATCTAAGGGTGCATTTTTTGAAGCTTTTGTTTAATAGGCTTTGCTTCTGGATACACTGCTAAGTGGTGAACCACGGTCTCTGGATCAAGTCCTGGCATGTCAGCATAACTCCATGCAAAGTTTATCTGTCTTTCTCTTAGGAATGCCGCTAGGAGCTCTTGCTCTTCTAATAGTAGTGATTCCGCATAGAATGTGATATGCGGGGTCTCCTCTATTCCTAGGTTGACTGGATTGCATTTTTCTGCCAAGACTGCTAACTTTTCTTGATGAAGAGCTCTTAAAGGAAGATTGAATCCCCCATCCTCAGGCGCCTTGGAGAGGTTTTCACCGTTGGATGCATCCTTTCTTTTTACTTTTTTCTGGTCACAGAGTCCCACAGTGTGGTCTTCACTCAAGGACTTGGATATTATTCTTAATTTCTCACTTTTGTGACTAAGGGATTCAATTGTTTCCCCATAATAGGCATGTGTGTCTAACTCGATTATGAACCCTGCTTTGTGATCCCCATCTGGAATGTTATCCCGCAGTCCCATGAATTCTGAGAGCACCTCATCGTTTTCGAATGTATCAAGAACTGGTGGTCCTCGTTGGTCATAGTCAATGAGTTGGGGATATACTAGGCGGATCTCATGATTTTGGTGGTTTGATTCAAAAGATAGGGTGATAATCATGCAAAGAGTGATATCCTCAAATAGCCTAGGTAAATTGGTCTGGTATCCTCATCATCGCTACTACTACAAACATCGGTCATATCAAACGTATAGTTATCTAAGACACGACTTGTGGATACTGGTAATCATAGTTCTGCTGCGGTTGGCTGACGAGGATTATTAACCGTTCTAACCGGAGGACTTCGGCCACGTATGGTTATACTTGGAGGGGTACATCCAAGGCCAAGATTTGTTATCGGTCGTGTCTTTGGAATGATAGGTGTTAGAAGCCCATTGTTGTTTTGTCCAAGTCTTCGATTTCTGTCGTAGCCCATTGCGAGCATCATTTGCAGACCCTTGCTTCTATCATCCATTGGTAAGTCTGGTATTGGTCTTTCATCTTGATATAGCATATGTGATGGATCTACCTCAATAACCTCTTGGCCAAGGTCTCCCTAGCTTGTGAATTCAGGATAGTCTTCGGGAGACATTTGAGATGTGGAAGCTTCATTTTCTTGTGGATGTCCCTGTGATCTAGGAGATTGTGGTAACTCTCCAACCAAAAAAGCATTATTAGGGAGTTTTTAGTTTCCACAGCCGTTATCTTGGATGATGGCCTTGATGTTAGAGATGGTGGGGATGGTGGGAGTGGCGGGTGTCTCTGTCGCAGAAGTGGATGCGAGAGTGGCGGGATCGATGTATGGTGTGGATGGGCCCTCATCAGTTTTTGGTACTTGGCGGATTTTGTAGTACTTTGCTTCAATATTTTTGCAGTACGAGAAAGGTTCGGGATCTCCATGGATGATAACTTCTTATCTGTCATGTGTAAATTTCACACATTGGTGGAAAGTCGACGCTACTACCTTCATTGCATGAATCCATGGACGTCCTAGGAGGATGTTATATGGAAAGTTGAGGTCCAAGACCTGACAAGTGGTCTCCATGATAGCAGGCCCTACTTGAATAGGGAGTTTGATTGTGCCTTGAGACACTCTTTCTTGATCGTCATATGCTCTTATTGTGATACCCTTTCCTTTGTCGATAGAATCTTCTGAGATTTTCAATTGCTTGATGAGGTTGAGAGAACAAATGTTCAAGCCCGCACCTCCATCCGCCAAGACCCTTTTGATTTTTCTCTTATGTACGATGGCTTCTAAGTGGAGCGCTTGGTTGTGAGATGGTTGAGCGGGAAAATACTAGTTGAAGAATGTCAGGAGATTAGGCGTAATGATGTTTCCGACCATAGGTTGGAATTGCTCTGCATCAAGACTTGCGGAGACAATGGATGAGGCCAACACTTCTTCAAGGATTTTCCTATGGGCAGATGAGATTTTTAGCAACTCCATGATGGAGATTTGCACTGGCGTTCTCTTGAGTTGATCTAGGACATTATAGCCATTAGGAATAGATCTAGATGTAGGGACTTTGTTTGGCTGGGATGATCCTGTGATGGTAACTTTGCCGCCTCTTGTGGTGACTCCACAATCGGCATGGGCGCCTTTGATGGTGATGACCATGCAGTTTTCATCTAAGGAGGTGACGACTGTTTCATACACATGATTTACATTTGAATGGGTGCCTTTCCCTTTATCATTGTTATTCCCTTTGTTGCCATGATTAGGCATCAGATTCGTGTATATCTTAAGATCTTGATTTCCTATAGGCTGTTCCACGTTTATAATTCTTTTATCGATGAGATCTTGAACTATGTTTTTCAATCTCATGCAACTGTTTGTGGTATGGCCTTTGATTTTATGGAACTCACATAGTTGATTCTCATTATACCAAGGAGGTTTCACATCCGAATCTTGGTAATTCTCAAAGGTAGGAGCCTTGATGAGTTTTTCGTCTATCAAATTTTTCATTATGTCTGTCAAGTGGTTCCCCCAAAGTGGTGTACTTTCGCTTGGGATAACTCTTGTTCCGTTGGGGTGGTCCCCTTTGATCATTGAGATTGTTGATTGTTGGATTGTTGTTTGGTTGTTGTATTGTGTGATGATTGTTTTGGTGTTGGATTTGGATTTGTGGTGTGGGTGTATTTTGGCGAGGGGCACTAATGACCACCTTGGCATCGACGACACCATCATTAGTAATGATTTTGTTCCTTGCCCATGTGTGAGGTTTATTGTTGTAATTGGAGGGTGGGCGGTTGTTTTGTAGTTCGGGGTATGAAGTTGATCCCGCTGGTTGAGTCATAAGGGCTCTTTCGATGCTGAGCGCCTTGGGGATCAACTGGTCATACGTGGTGATTCCTTGAACCTTGAGATGAAATGCCAAGAGGTCGTCAAGGTTGGCTATGATGGTGCAAAATTTTTGTTCTTTTGGCATGGTCCACTTGCTTCGATTGGCCTTGGATTACCATCGTTGTAGGAATGAAGCGAATGATTCACCCTTTCCTTGTTTCAGAGCTAAGAGTTCTTCTAGACTAACATCCATTGCAATGTTGCATGCATAATTTTTAATGAATGTGTCTATAATTTCTTGGAATGTTCTAATGCTTGAAGGTAGGCGAGAAAACCATTCCATAGCGTGGCCAACCAAACTCCTAGGAAATAGCTGCATTAGATAAGTATCGTCATATGCGACTTCCATGCAATGAACCTCAAATTCCCTGATGTGATCTTCAGAGTTTCCCGTCCCACGATATTTGTCAAATTTGGGGATCTCAAATCCCTTGGGGAATGGTTTCATCACTAGGATCCTGTCAAATGGATACAGACACAAGTTGCTTGGTGAATTCCCAAAAAGGGGGCTTAAGTGGCCACTTTTTTTTTTCTGAAATCAAGAAATGCTGACCTTGGACGTGAAATTGAGGATAGTTACACTCAAAATTTTGAGATGGAACAAAAACAAGGATAGAAGTGCTCCGAGTCTACTTTCTAAACTACTAATTTATTTTGAAAATGGTTCAGATTAAGGGGTTCAAAAGATGGATGTACACAAATTGGTGTTGTTTTTGTCAGAAAAACATAACATAGCAACTCTTGTACGACCTGAGCACGGTGAACTTTTTTGTAGTATTTTTAAAATTGCTACAGTCAGAAGTTAGCTAACAACATCTAGTTGATGCACAATTTTTCTGATAATTGTTTAATGAATATTTGATTTTTTACTAATTTTCTAAGTGGGCA
>VDFB02043622.1:47163-86084 GCA_007258455.2 Sequoia sempervirens
CCATACTTTGAGATGTTAGGGGGGTGGTTGATTATGTCGTGATCGCTTGTGTCATTGTCATCTATTGTTGTGATATCGATGACAAGTTTTGAGCATTTGGCATAATGCTTTGATTGATATTTGGGATGTTGGTTTGATTGATACTTGGTAAAGGGGGAAACCCTAAGCCAAGGAGTGGTGTGGATGATGATGGCAATGGTGGAAGAGGTGGAAATGTGAGGGGTGCAAGTTCTTGCGAAAATGTTGTGGTGTCGAAGATGCCCCCTAGTCTGAACATATCTCCCTCCTCTTGCGAATTTGTGAGGAGAGAAGTTTGAGGTGTTGTGTGAAAGAATGATGATGATGGATCATGATGGAAAGTGAGAGGAACATTTTTATGTAATGGGTTTTTGGGTATGTTTTGTTCCAAGATGGTATTTGCATCCAAGCTTTGATTATTAACAAGGGGGTGTGTTTGAATAGCATTAAGAAATGCATTTCCCTTATTAACATTGGGTTGGGTTGGAGAAAAAGATCTTGTGATTTGCGGAATGTTTTGGGTGATGTTTTGGGATGGGGGTGTAGATGAGATGGGAATGGTGGATGAGATTGGAGGAAAAGATGTCTCCACTATGGTATTCACGTCAAAATCCGAAGGTAATTTGGCCCCTTGTTTTGCTAGTTCAAGCATGTATAGCGAAGGGTTAAGCCTCATCATGATGTTGAAGATTTTATGGTTTTCCAGAATTTGGAGCATTTCAATTATTTCTTCGTGAGACATCCTAGAGGTAAGATCCTCTCCTTGGGTTTCCTCTTGTGGATTTTGCGATGATGAGATGGTTAAAGGATTGCTTGATTCGGCGGGATTCATTTCAACGTTTGTTTGGCTTAGATCACTTGAAGCGTGTGTTTCTTTGTTGGCTTCCATGCTCTTCTTGTATTGAGATATAGTTTGAACCATAAAATAAAGATCAATTTTCAAGAATATGGGATATAAAATCTCTTAATTCTTTGGACTGATCTTTACTTTATGCACAAAATAGAAAATTTTAGGATATCTAGAGGATCAAGAGGTGTGATATGATGATGATGCAAGAGATGGATGATGTGGATGTTTTTGTCTTTTGATAAATCTTGAAGGAGATGCTAGGATTTTGGGACTTTCGGATATGTTTCAGATTTTGATTTTGATTTTCCTTTTGGGATTGTCCTTGATTTTGATTGATTTTGAACAAATAGACCCTAAGATGTTGGATGATTTATCTAAGTGATAGATTTTCTCAAAGGACGATAATTTGAATATGTGTAGGGAGAAGGATGCATCTACCCACACCTATTCAAACAAGATGATAGTTTAACTACATATATGAAGAAGGATGCATCTACATATACCTAGCTAAACAAGATGATTTTGATAACTTTGACTAAGCATATGCAAAAGGATGCATCTACACACACCTAGCCAAAGATGATTTTGATAAATTTTTCAAGGATTTAGTCTCAAGGAATTGATGATTTTTGTTTTTTTTGCCAAAAAAGGCTAGCATTAAGGATGATTTCAAGATTTCTCAAAAGGTGATGGTGAGATGATTTTTTGTTTTGATGTTTGAAGGATGGGTGAAAAATATTTTGATTTCCTTTGATCCTAAGATGAACCTAAAAAAGACACTTTGTTTGCCTAGACCTGGGTATTGAAGAGCATACAATGCTTCTATAGACCTTTGTAACCAAGAAGTGATTTCATTTGAACATACATTTTTGGATTTTAAACCAATGACTTTTGTTTTGGGATTTGGATTTTTTGAAAAATGTGAGGCTTCAACCCACATGAAAGTTCATTTTGCTTAGCTTTGCTTAATGGCTTTATTTTACCACAAACACTTTCTTTGATTAAGTTCTCCAAACTATATGTCCAATGTCTTGACTTCTTTGCATCCCACAAAGTATGTTATGTGGAAATTCGATGAACTCAAGGCAAGGGTTACCTATTGTTTAACTCTAGTAGAAAAATTGAGATGTAATCCAATGTTTAGAAACCTCTAAGGATGTGAATCCCAAGGGCAACCAATAACATATGGATTGAGTCAATTGTATTTGTCTCCTAAAAGGGTTTGAAATTTTGATGAGGATGTTAAGTGTTTGTTTTCAAGATGTTTTCGCATAAGCAAAGAATTTTATAGCCCAAGAATAAGTACAACCCTATGGATGTGAAAGACAATATTTGTTGGATTCCCACTTGGACAAGTCCAACTACGCTTATCTTTAGCGAATGGTTAGATGCTTGACCCCACTGGCTCCCCTCCATGGCTCATTAACGTCAATCAAGGTAGCCAAGTATCAACACCCATGAAACTCCCATGGCATGCTTTCCATTTCTACTAAAATACCGTAAAAGTGTGGGGTGGCTTCAGAATGACCGTTCTTGCACCAACAAATAGATCAAAGGATTTTGGAAAATTCTAGAACATGGGTTTTAATAAGGACTTTCCGTTCGTGGAGATTGACCAATACGACAAGACTCCCCTTTCAGATCCATCATGTTGGAATCAACCGCGTGATATTGGCGTTTACTCCAATACCCACATTTATATCCCAGTTGGAAATACTCTTGGCTTTAGAGTGTTACCAGTTGAGTCGTTCCCTTAGGTGAATACATTTTCCCCAAGGCAGGCCCTCTAGGATAAACAAAAGCGAGCAAAGACAATATCCCTAACTCAATCAATCTTTGTTTGCAACAAAGAGAGAGAATGTACACAATAATGCCCCTACTCACACTCGCACAAGATTTTGTTCAATTTTAAGCCCAAATTGAATTGTGGAGGTGATTGCTTTATCTCAACCTAAAATCATGAAAAAGGCCTTTTGATTCTCAAGATCACTATAAAGTGCGAGAGAAGCGCATACGTCCTTTTCCAATGAAGTTAGTTCAAGTAAGCTCTCACAAAACAATGTAGCACATGTTCATTTTAGATCCCCAAAGCAATTATGATTTTTTTTTAAAGCACCAAAAGACAAATGAGAGTTGTTTTGTTCATTTGTTAACCCAAAAAAAAACTCTAGTGAGTTGTAGTCCTAATGTTCATTTTAAAACCTTTGCAAAAAATGAAAAGATTATTTTTAAACCCAAATGAAATTAGCGTCCTAAGAAAGAAGTGATAACAATTTCTTAAAAAGTGTTAAACAAACACTAAAGTGTTTAAAAACACTTTGATTTGATGAAATATCATCATCATGCTTCTCCCTATTTCGTTTTCAATTCCAACCTACAAGAGAGAAAACTAGTCAAATTATGCAAAATACAAAGATTAAAAAGCAGAAAATAGAAGATAAACTCATTAATGACCAAAAGCACGTGCTAGAATTAAATTTTCACTTTTTACTCCCTGCCAGCGGTGCAACCCGTGACTGCGTCAGAGTTTGATTTCTCAACGGTGCTCTACAACGCCGCTTACCAGTCAGCGTCACTCTGTGTCAGGGACAGTGAGCTCAACTGTGTCGCCCTTTTGCATAGTGTCACAGTTTGATTTCTTTGAAAAGTCTGCAGGTCAGAACAGTCAAGCGACGGAGTTTGGAATTCAAATTTTTGGGCGAGAAGACTCCAACATCGCAGTTTGAGTTTCCAGCAGTGCTATATGTCGATGCTGAAGAGTTAGCGGTGCTAAAACAACATCGTTGAGCTCTCAGCATGGGAATTTTTCTATGTATAAGCAAAAACGTGGAATTTTGTGAGAAAAGAGATAAAGAATGAGATCAGCTCTCCTTCTAGCGCCAAATGTGTGAACCCCAATCCTGATACCTGCAAAACACAATCAATAAACACATTAAGCTAGAGATTGCAAGCAAGAACAAGGATTCCCCATGAAATCCATTTACAAAATTCAAATTAGGAAAGAAAACAATGAAACAAGAAAATATAGATTCAATCCTAATTAGAATAGCAAACGCATGATCCCATGGGGGAATTGGTGTCAATTTGATGTGAAAATTGGCCCTTTCCCAATCCCTAAGATGCAAGCTTGACGTCACTTTGTTGATGAAGAATGAGAGCTCCATGCCAAAAATCTGCAAAAACTAGCTAAGAACTCAATGGTGATGGATGTAATTTGATAGATATTTTAGCATGGTAACTTTGCATAATTTGTGGATGATAAAATGAGGATATGAGCTTTTTATTTATAGAATGCCAAGATGGATGAATGTCCAAATTTAAGAAATGTGGGACTAACATTCATCCAATGGCATGATGCCACTTGTCAATCTATGAGTGGATGGAGGATGTGCAAGTTTTGAGGATTGTGCCAATAAATGCTTATTTTTGAATTTCAAATTTGTTGAAATGACTTGTAAGAGGGAAGGGAAAATGCAATAAATGCCACTTGGCTCAAAACAAAGGACATGTAAGATGGAGTTATTGCCTTGTTGGATGTACATGTCCACTTGGAATTTTTGAATTCAAACTTAGAGAATATTCCAAAAGATGCCTTGTGAAGAAAATAGAGATTTAATAAATGAATTAAATCTATTTTCATGATCAACTTGCAAAATCTAGAGGATGGGACATGGCATGAGATTAAATTAATCAAGGGTTAATTAATTTAATGAGAGATTAGATGATGTGACCTATTTGACTCAAATTTATGGATTTATTTAAATCAAATAAGAGATAATTAGATAAGGAGATTTAATTAAATAGGGATAATTAGATCAGATTGATTGATTTAATTAACAAAGAGAGAGACTTAATTAGATAACTGGTTTATTTAATTAAGAGAGGAATATTGATGAATTTAATTAGATAAGGAGATTTGATTAAATGGTTAGACCGAGGAATGATTCAGGATAAAACAATGTTAGTAGGTGGGATCAGATGCACAATGTCAATCGGTATATTTTATGTATCTATAGAAATACCAACCCAAATTCTTGGAGTTCCTTCCCAACGTCCAAAGATGTGTTTTTGTAAATTCTACAATATTTCACATAATCACATTCGTGCTAAGCATTAGGTTTGCACATTTTTCAAGGTCGAACAAATCGAACACCTGGTTAATGTTAGGCTCTCTCTTAGCTATCTAACAATGTAATTTTTTTCACATTTTGACAATGTTAAGCCTTTGATCTTTAATTTCTTTTATTTGTGTGTTTGTTTTCTAGCAAAAACTAGTGTTTGGTATTTTTTCTTTATAAATTAACAGTTCATCAAAATTTCAAATAAATTACATTTTAAGAAACTAGACTCCATTCTACATATATTATGATAAATGATTTTCAATTAGTTTTCAAGATTTATGGGGGTAACATGGCCACAATTCAAATTAAATATAAAATAACATAGGTATACTAAATGGAGCGCTCGGGCGGGATAGGACGCGGGGGAGGCATTTCAATTTTTGCGCAGGCGGGAGATGAAGAATCAGAGGAAGAAGATGATGGCAGCGGGTGGACTCACGGTTTTGGGGTCTACCCTGGTTGTGGTGGACTGGTATCAGGGTTTGCTGGAGGTTGGAGGGAGGATTTGGCTGTCTGCGGATGCCCTTCTTTCTTCCTGAGGTTGGTTGTGCGTCCGTGGGGGGTCTGGTCTTTGGTTGAGGCCAGATTTTCTCCTGGCGACTATATTTTTGTGGAGGGTCGTGTTCCTTCTTCCGAGGGGTGGCCTCTTTCTCCCCTTTGGTGGGTGGACCTTCCTCCTTTGTTTGTGAAGGCAGTTTCAGGTTGGGTCGGCTTCTTTTCTTATCTTGGGCCCTTGCCTTCTTATGGTTCTCTTTTTTTGCTTGGGTGTCTGGAGGCTTCCTATTTTTCTGTGGGACTGTGTGGCAGATGGCATTGCCCTGATTGGGTGAGCTTCTTAACTGTGTATTTTAGGGTTTCTTTTGCCATTGTTTGTTCTCAGTCCATTTCACAGATTTTTGGTAGCTTCTCAGCCCCTTCTTGGCCCTTGTTCTCTTCTGGTTTCCTTTTATTGCTTGGGGGTTTCGTTGCTTGTGTTTTTTCTATTGGGATATCTAGTGGATTTTTCAACCCTGACTGGGAGAGCTCTTTGTTTGTTTATCTGAGGGTTGCTGCTTCAGCTCTGTCCCTTTGGCAGGAAAACGCTGGTTTCTTTGTTTCTTGTCTCTCCTTGTTCCCTGAAGCGCTGTTTGTTTTTTTGGGAGAGGTGCTTCTACCATGGAGTCCTTCGGAGCCTCTTTGGGGTGCTTTCCTTTTTAGGATGGGGTCTGTGTTTCTATGTTTATTTCTTCTGACCTCTGGGTTTTGTTGCGGTGGGGGTTTTTTTGTCCCTCGCCTTCTTGGTTCCATGGCCTTGCTTTTCAAGCCTCTTTCAGTGCATCCTTGGGTTATTCT
The DNA here is from genome assembly GCA_007258455.2 of Sequoia sempervirens. Lineage (NCBI taxonomy): Eukaryota > Viridiplantae > Streptophyta > Pinopsida > Cupressales > Cupressaceae > Sequoia > Sequoia sempervirens. The sequence continues at coordinate 53,485 of VDFB02043622.1, forward strand.
GGTCTTTCCTATGGAGGTGGTCCTATCTTCTATTGAGGGGGAGATGGATGTGGCTGGAAGTGACTGTTCTCCTATAGAGGCGGAGTGGGATGCGGCTTGTGGTGCTTGGAAAAGCTGTTGGGGGGCTATTGAAGCCCTATTTTTATGGTGGTTTGGGTTTTGATGGGAACCTACATGATGCACTCTTTTCTTTATCTTCTATGGAGGTGGAGATACTGATTTGGAAGTAGATCTTTGAGACTTTCAACCCCATGATAATTGACAGTTGCAGCTACGAGAAGCTGGTTTTTCTTTTCTATAGAGGTGGAAAGAATAAATGACTTTTGAAGGATACTGTTGAAGCTTTGTGCTGCTGTGTTTACCTTTCCTATAAAGATGGAAGGGGTGCTTTGCTGGACTCTGCTACTTCTGCTGGTGGATCTTTGATCTTGATTTGTACTGTGAAAAGTTGTATTGGGTTTAAGGTCCCTGTCAAAACCTAGATGGTCTAGGTTGTGGATCCCATCAAAATCAATAGGTTTGGGTTTAAGGTCCCTGTCAAAACCTTGTGCTATGGGCTAATGGTCTTGTCTATAACAATGGAGTGTAGTGGGTTGTTGGGCCCGTCAAAACCAACGAAGTCAAGATTCTTGTGATTTCTTGATGCTCTTCTTGGCAACCTGCTGGCTTTTGGCTGGTTGTTGTCTTTCTATGTCCCTGGTTTGCTGCTGGTTGTTTTTGAGTTTATCTTTTGAGCAGCTTGTTCGTCTTGGTGTGGGTCTGGGACCCCCGTAAGCCCTGATGGTTTCGGGTCCATTCAAAACCTATTTTTCCCATCTATCAAAAACATGGCCACAATTCTAGTTTTCAACAAGTGTCCACTTTGAAAATTAGTAAAAAATAAAATATTCATTAAAAAATTATCAAAAAAATCAGGCATAAACTACATGTTGTTAGCTAATTTATCACCAAAGCGATTTTAAAAATACCAAAAAAAATTAACCTTTTGAGGGAGCCACGAAAGTTGCTATGTTATGTTCTTTTGACAAAAAAAAGCCAATTTCTATGGCTGCCTCTTTTGAATCCCTTAGTCTCTACCATTTTTTTTTTAAAATAGTAATTTAGAAAGTAGAGTCAGAGCACTACGATCCTTGTTTTTGTTGCATCTAAAAATTTTGAGTGTCACAATCCTCAATTTTTTGCATCCAAGGTAAACATTTCTTGATTTCCAAAAAAACGTGGCCACTTAAGACCCCTTTTTGGCCCCCCATCTTTTTTCACTTACCCTAACATCATGTTCATCCCTAAATTTTCATAAAATAAACAACATAATATGCTATTTAATCTTATTCAACTCTTCTAATGAATTACTTAATCAATTTTTCCATTTCTCTCATATATATAATATGTTTTTATTTACAAATTCATAAACAATATAAAAGATTTCATAAATTTATCCTTTCACTCTTGTTTTCAAAATTGATAATATAAACTCTAATATATTGTTTTCTATTTCAGATTGTAATGTAATATCATTAGCTAAGACAACCAAATTAGACACTTCTCTTTAACATGCATGGAACAACCTCTAGAAGGAAAATAACTAGGTTTCCAATTTCATGATATTAACATGATACTATATCTTAGCATAAAATACTACTTTCACCTTTAAACCAAAGGAAATAACAAATTTAAACAAAGAAGAACATGCCTATTATTCTATCTCTTGATTGCAAATAAACTTTCTCTTGAATTCCCTAGCCTTGAAAATGCACAACCTTCCTCCTTCAAATTGACTAACAACTACTTGGAAGAGAAATTATTGTTTGTTCACTACTGTCTTCACCTCTAAACTAGTAACTCAATTTTTTTTTTATTGAAGATAAGGATTTTCAGAATTCTAAGCTTATTCCTTCAACCAATGTCCTAACAACAACCAAACAAAAGAAAATCTTCTAGCTTAGATAAGTAGTGCCCACTCTATATGGAAAATAAATACACTACACTACTATTTTATGTGGCACCCTATATTTATGTTGGAGTAACCAAAAATCAATTTGCTAGTGCCTCTTTGAAAGGATCAAATGACTCCCAGAATGCCACAATTCCAAATATAGTTTTTTGCGTATTAAAAATGTAGTTCAAATGCTTTAAAGACTTATCTTTATGCACCACTAAAGAAAATTTTAAAATCCTTTAAAGATGCTCGATGCCACCTCTACAACCATGTTTATTGTGGTTTAAATGGTATTTAAATAAATCAATTTGAATTTCCATGATGTGGTTGTTTAATTCCTTCACCAAGGCTAATAAAAATTCCTTTTGAACATGTCAATAACTTCATCCAACTACCATCACTTATGGAAAGCAATTTAACATTATTATGTATTGGACTTAGTCACCACTTTTAAGTGGCCCAACTCCATTTTTGTCACAATTTTTTGCTAATTTTAAATGACTTAGAAAATTCAGTTCTATACACCACTTTGTGGCTTTATGGCACAACCTTTAAAGGCTTGAAATTGGTGCTTACACATTCTTAAGTTTGCATTATATTTAAAGATTAATAAACTTGACCTCATGGGGTCAAGTATCTCCCCCATTATACGACTTAATCTGTCACCATAAGAATGGTTCAAATGCAATTTGAAATTAATTCAATCTTAAAATATATTGTCATTTAGTGGTGCTTATAGCTTATGATTTGTGGTTGATATATATCCCCTTCATGATATTGTCTAAAAACCATATAAATAATTATCACAATAGTCATCGATTAAGGCTATGATGCCTTTCGATGTGCACTAGAGTATAATGTCGTTATATACCTACTTTTTTTTGATGTGCACTAGTATAATTTATTTTTTTTGAAACTTCCAATATAATTAGAGGACACATGTTAGATGTGCCACACTTTTTTTGTGATTTTTCTGCAAGTAAATAATTAGTTATGATTTTTTTATTAATTTTTTTAAAAATTATTAAAACTTGTTTTTCTGATCACCATAACTTGGTCAAAAATTTATGAAATTCATTTTTTCTTGTATTTTTTTTATCCTATAGATGAGAAGCATAGAAATGTGGTGCATCTTTTAGATTCAAAAAATTTTAAATTGTTTAAGAATTATAGATGTTTTTCAATCAGCCTATCAATTAGCACTTTAGTCAGAATGCACATAGAAATTCAATAATAATTATCTATTTAATTCCAAACAAGGCATATCTTATATTGGTGGAAAGATGAAAAATTTCTCAATAAACTCTTTTCATTTCATCAAATTCGGATAAAAAAAATCGTCAACCACCTTTTTGGACCCCCATGATCCTACACTCACCCACATGAGATGCTTATAACATATCTCAATAATTTGGAAATCAAAACGATCATGAAGATAATAAGAAAGTAAAATGACTAGCTTAACTTACCCAAAAAAAAAATGCAACTAATGACCAAAGACTCATTCGAATTCAAAGGTATCCAATAACCTGACCCACATGGTGAAAAGGAACTTAGATGACATTACTAGTAAGCCCTTAGACTATACCCTTCTCTCATGTGATACTTTCCCTCTCCCTCTAGAGGGAGTGAAATATAACCTACATTTCACTTAGAAAATCAACCAAGTAGTTAGATGAATCATTTACATCATATCCATATTATTGCATTTTTAGCAGTAATTCATTTGAATGCAAAAACTATCATATTGCATAAAATTTTATCATAGTATTTAACTTTCAAAGTTTCATAATCACATAATTCATCATTGCATTTGACATAAAGTAAAAGGTAATTTTTAATTCAAAGGCGAGGTGTAACATGAAAGATATATATGCTATTAATATTATATATTTAAGAAAAGAAAAAGGTCCAATCCTTTACAAAAGTTAGTTGGATTATTTATAGGATTGTAACCTCTTGCAAAGCTATTGATTAAACTCAACCAATATCTAAGCATAATTATAACTAGGCTTAAAAAGACTAACAACAAAATAACCAAAAGAAAAGGGAAAACAAGGATGGAAGTCCTTTTACAAAATATTAGTTTCATTTAGTTTACTAAAATTTAAATATTAATTTAGTTTAGATTAATTTTATTTTATTTAAATTCAGTTGTAATTTAGTTTATGAGATATTTTTATTTGATTTGAATTTTGGTACAGAAATTTCCAAAAGTAAAATTATTTTCAAATTGAAGATAAGTATTTTAATTTTAAATTTATTCAAAAAAATTAATTGTAATTTTAAATTAATTATATTATAAAAAATTATAAGATTATAATAAAAACATTACTCAAAAAATATATATATATATATATATATTTGAAAGAGTTATAGAGAAAATCTTTTCTCTTTCAAAATTAATGGACCAAAATCTAGATTAAATAGTTAGGATTAAATTTTATAATAAAAAGTCAAATAAAAAAGACTACCTACAAATATAAAAAAGATTACAATAAATTAAGGTTACAATAATTTTTTTATTAAAATAAATCGATGTAGATTGTATCAAAATGAAGGAAGCATATAGATGATAAAGTTAGAGTAGGAATGTGAACTTATTACTATTTAGGTACAAATGGATTTGTGTAGTTGATGCTAAACAATATGTTGATCATTGTGTGTCAATGAGAGCTAAATATGATGGATATGCATATCTACTTAGTCTCTTTGTTTTGGAGACTTATTTATTAAGTATGTTGTTAAAATAAAGAAAAATAAAAATAATTATTTTCACATGAGATAATATACTGTTATTATTATGTTTGTTGCTTTTTTTTTTGGGTAAGAGGCAAGTGAATGCTTGTTGTATGTTAATATAAAACATATTATTATTAAATTTATTACATGTTAAGACAATTTTTTAAAAAAAATAAAAAATTATAATTTTTACATAATTTTTTTTTTTTTATTAAATTATGCAAGCTTACCTATATTAAGATAAAATATAACTATCTTAATATAAAACTTATAAGCCAGTTCAAGTAAGCTTAATTATAATTTTAGTTTTTTTTTTTCATGTACATTATGCATTTTACATGAGGTCAATTGGTAGGCCATTTAGAAAATGTTGTTTGTGCAAAAAAGGTCTCAATGGAGAAGTGATAACTTCAAATCGGATATGCATCCATTTAGAGGGATCCAAACACAACTCAAACAAAACCTTTGAAACTAAAATATAATTAGGATTCATTATCGTTAAGCTCATGTTATGTTTGCAATAGAGAAAGAGAGGGAGAGAGAGTGAGTGAGAGAGAGAGAGAGGGATAGTGATAGAAATATGGGGGATATAGGGAGAAGAGCGAGAGAGAGACAAAGGGGTAAGAATACAAAGATAGAGAGGAAGATAGAGATGGAGATGGAAATGGAAATTGAGATGGAAAAGGAAAATTATATGGAGAGAAAGAGAGGGAGAGATAAAGAAAGAGATGATAGAGGGATATATAGAGATGGAAGAGATAAATATATTGAGAGGTGGAGAGGGATATAATGGGAGAGGGAGTGATAGAAAGATAGAGATAGAGATAGGATGTGATATGGAGAGGTAGAGAGAGGAAAATATATAGGGGTAGAGGGAGATGGGGAGATAATGAGATGGAGATAGAGGTAGAGATGGACTTGAAGAAATATGGAGAGATAGAGATAGAGATAGAGACAAGGAGGGAAAAATAAGGAGTTTGCGTGTATGAGTAAGAGAGAGAGAGAGAGGGGGGGTATAAATAAATAGAGAGGGAGGGAGAGGGAGGGAGATAAATAGAGAGAGGAGAAGTAGAGAGACATAGAAAGAGTGTGTGATAGGGAGAGGGAGAGAGATAGAGAGATAGGGATAGAAAGAGGGAGAGATAGGTATATAAAGGAGAAATAGAGAGATAAACATAACTTAGGAAATAAAGAGGGGGTGAGAGAGATAGAGATAGAGACAAAGGCATGTATATATATAGAGAGAGAGGGAGAGATTGAAAGAGAGAGGAAGAGGGAGATGGAGAAAAAGAGATAGAAAGAGAGAGAGACAATGAAAGAGGGTGAGATGGAGAAAGAAAGGTAAATATAGAGGAAGTGATATATATATATAGTGAGAGAGAGAGAGTAGGAGAGGAGGGAGAGGTGAATTGAATAAGAGAGTGATAGAGATAATGAGATATAAATAGAGATGGAGAGGGAAATATTGTAAGATAGAGATAGAGGGGGTAAGAGTGAGAGATAAAGGAGGTGATAGAGGAAAGTAATAAAGAGAGGGAGAGAGAGAGAGAGAAATAAATAGAGAGGAGGGGATATAGAAATATGGAGGTAGAAACAAGGAGTGTGTGAGAGAGAAATTGAAAGAGAGTGATAGGGATAGATTGAGAGATGGAGTGATATAAAGATAGAGATGGGATGCTATATAGAGGTAGAGATAGGGATATATATATATATATAGAGAGAGAGAGAGAGAGGTAAGGAGAGGTACAAATGAGGAGATATATATAAAGAGATATTAGAAGAGCAAGAGAAAGATCTCTTTATATCTCTCTCTCCCTCTCTATCTCTATGTTTCTCATTATCTCTCAATCTCTCTATTCCTCCCTCTCCCTTATTTCTCTCTATATTTGTCTTCCCTTTTGTCTTCCTCTTTCTATCTTCCTCTGTCTTCCTCTCTCTATCTCTTTGCCTCTCCCTGTCTCTCTCTCCCTTACTCTCTTTTTCTATCCCTACTTATTTCCCCTTCTCTCTATCTCCCTTTCCCTCTTTATCTCTTGATCTCTCCATCTCTACAAATTTTTGTCTCGTTATTTTTTCTTTATCTCTCTATCTCTCTATATCCCTCTCTCTATGTGACTATATCTATCTATGTCTCTCCTCTTCTCTCATTTCCTCTCTCTTTATTTATATCTCTTCATATCTCTATCTCTTTATCTCTCCCTCTATCTCTATCTCTATCTCTATCTCTATCTCTATCTCTATCTCTATCTCTATCTTTGTTTCTCTCTTCTCTCTTATTTATCTCCATCTCCCTCTCTATATCCCTCCATTTATGTTTTTGTTTATATCTCTCTAACTATTTTTTATATCTATCTTTGTCTATCTTCCTCTCTCCTCCTCTATCTCATTTTCACCCCCTCTTTTTCTCTCTTCATTTCTTTCTTTTTTTCTCTTTTCCTCTCTATATCTTATCTCCATATCCTTCTCCCTTCTATCTTCCTCTCTCTTTCTCTCTCTATCAACTTTCCCGCTTAAGTGTGCAATGGATACATTGAAGAGGTCTTAAAGGTGAATTATCGTATCCTTAATCAAATGACATGCTACCTTAAGCAGAAATCCCAAACATGTGCTATCCTTGCATTGTTGGCATGCCACGACTAATCAAAAGTTAGATTCTCTCTCTCTTGAACTATATAAAGTTTAATTTAGATTTTAAGTTTGAAAATAATTTTATTATAAATAAAAAATTAAAATTTAAAATATACTATTCTACAATAATTAAACTATTAATAATAAAGCTCGTTGCCAAAAAATATGTCAATTGCTTTTGGTTTTGTTGCCTCTGTAGCCTCTCTGTTGTTGCAATCTACTCGCTCTCCAGTGAAAAAAACAAACCCCTACGCTATCCTTCATGTCTGTGATGGGAATAGGTCATCGGTTTCTGACAAGGCTGGGTGGTTTTCCACGCAAACACTTTAGGCATGCCCTAGATCAGCTAGGGATATGGGAATGTTGGGCTTAGAAAATAATAGGGATCCTCAAAATCCTCTCTCAGGCATTCCAAATCCAAATCTCGGCTCAACAATTGGGTCTGCTAGCCTGACGACATTAAAAACCAAGCATGGTCCCTCCTTTAGGGATGTTACCATTGGTTCATATCAAGAAAAGAAATTTAAGTCTATAGATTGGGACACACGGCCTTTGAAGGGAAACCAAACAAATGATGCACATGGGACCTAGATATGGCCAGTCCCAGAACCCCTATCAAGAGGACTTCTTCCTCACCTGGATTTTGGTTTTCTCTGAGAAACTCAAGAAGGAGGTTGCTGATGGGGAACATTTTTTTGCTTCTAATGGTTTGATTGGGCAATTCAATCATCTCTGGCCAAAATTACTAGATTTACATAAATGGATCTCTTCGAAATGGCAACCTATGCTCAAAGGAAATGTAGAAGTCTACCCTTGTGCACAAGGATTTTTTATTGTGGTGTTTGATTTCAGACTAGATAGGGATGCCATTCTATAAGAGAAATGGTGTTGGGGGAAAAGGTTTCTTCTTCTCAAACAATGATTTGCAAAATTTAATCTAGCCACCAAATCCTTCTCTGTGAAGCCCGTTTGGATCCTTCTACCGAATCTTCCATTACAATTCTGGTTTGTTGATTGCTTTCAGGCGATTGGTGATTCATTGGGTTGCTTCCTAGTGGATTCTGACACTTCCAATTTCACTCACACAAAATTTTCTCGAATCCTTGTTGACATGGACACCACAAAGGAACTACCTATGGATATCACTTTCAAATTTGTAGATCATAGTTGGACTCAACTTTTGAATTATGAAGGTTTTCCTTTTTGTTGCAAGAAGTGCTTTGAAACAGGTCACATGGCAAATTCCTGCTCCAAAATTGTTAAAAATTTAGCACAACAGTCTTGGTGGTCTAATGCCCTCCCACACCATTATTCAATTAAAGTGATGGCTAAAGAATCAGAATCGTCACTGAGGCACAATTCTATCCCTAATATTAGGATTGGAAATACCAAAGAACCTCAAGCTTTGGATCACTCTTCGGAGGCAAAAGTGGACCAAAAGTAGCCTCTTCAAACAAACATAGGAAGTGTAAATCCATCAGACACAACTCCTCGGATTGCAATCTTGGTTCCAAAAGCCAAGCCTCCTTTGAAAATTGTAGCAGGCGGCATGAATTCATCCATTCCAGATGATGTTTCACTAGCAGTATCTCAAACTAATGGCCCCACAAGTTTGTAAAATATTGAGGATGTGGAAAATGAGTGACATGAAGTGCAAAACAAGAAAAAAAAATCTCTAAGAATGAGTTAAATCAGATTAAGATGCAACTACAATGCATCAAATCTAGTGTTGATGGCAACTTAAGTTAAGAGTAATTTTCTACTTTTACCAAATCTATAGTTTTCTCTATTTAGGTGACATAAATTTGGAGAAATTATGATTGATAAAATACCTACAACCAAAATTCAATGAGCTCAAGTGGCAACAAATGTTTCCATTGTAATCCCTAGAGGTAGATATGATTAGGGGATGGGTTTTTTTATATTGTGTGGGTTGTTGCAGAGAGTTTTTGCAATTTGGATTATCTGCATAGCAGAAGAGTCTCCAGGATGATCAATGTAAATCTTTTTTGAAATCAATATAAAGGGTGTTGCCCCTACCAGCTATTTACTGATCAAAAAGAAAATAATTAAACTTTTATTAAGACAAATAATTATAAATTAAATTCATTCTAATATTTTTAATCATTATTTTTTAATTGTATAAAAAAGATGTAAATAATAAAAAAATCTAAATTAAATCTAAATTAAAAATTAAAATAGAATAAACTAAATGCAATGTCAAAATATGTTCAAATCCAAATACTAATAAACACAATAATTTAAAAGAAATAATAATAAATAATAAACTTATTAAGTTAATAAATGATTAAATAAAAACATTGAATTAATATTTAAATTTATTAGAATTGAGATATTAAGAAAATAAGTAACTAAAAATATAATTAATATATTACAAACAATATTAATATTAATGGAAATATAAAATCAATATTAAAAAAATAAAAAATATTATAAAATTGAGGTACATATAGTTAACTTATTAAATAAATTAAATTTTAAAAATTAACATCATACTTAAATAAAATATTAAAAAAAACACTATATTAAAATTGCTAAAGTTAAAATTTTAACTTTTATATTGAAAATTACAAGTAGCACCAAAATCAAAAAAATGATAATAAAATGAAACCTATTAAAAATATACAAAGTTAATTGGTAATTTGTTGATTTATTTAATTGAATAAAATAATTATATTTTTAGAATTATATATATATATATATATAATTTATTATTTATATATTATATTTATTATATATTATAATATAATAATTATTAAAATCTTAAAAATAATAAATAATATTTGAAATTTTCTAAATATATAATTGACTATGTATACATTATATTCATTATTTATATATGCTATAATTAAAAAAAAAAAACCTAAAAATCTAAGTTTAAAAAGTTTAAATTTGATGGTTGAGATCATTTCAATCTTAGAGCCTTCTTTGCAATTTTTAACTGTTAATATTCAAAAGAAAGTTGTCCACTTCATATAGAGAGTGCCTTGAGATAATTAGAAATTAAAAAATATAATTTATTATTATATTCATTGCATGTGAATATGAAAAATATTTATATTAATATATTATTATTAATTAGTAGTATGTTAAGATAATTCTTTTAAAATTTAAAAATTATAATTTTATATGATAATATATTATTATTAAATTTATTGTTAATTAAAGATAAAATATTATATGTATAAATATGTGTGTATATATATGTATGTGTAAATATATTTATGTGCATATATACACATACACATATATATACACATACATATATACATACATACATATACATATATGTGTATGTATATATGTATATGTATATATATTTGTGTGTATATATATATATAAATATATATATAATTAAAAATATTATATTTTTTATCTGTAAAATATTTATAATAATATAAATTATTAAAATTTTAAAACTTAAAAAATAAATTATAATAATAATCTATCGACCAAACATAGAGATTTAATTATTATCAAGTACACATACTTTGTATAAGGTCGCTGAATCCAGACCTGGTACGAACTGGACCTTGATCAGGCCATGGCAGGGGATGAATCAATAACATAGCTTATACGTGGTGAAAAATTTGCTTTCTTCAGCCAAATATCTTTGCTTGTTCTGCAATGACTTGTTGGGGGAGAAAAAATGAAAAAGAATCTGCATCTTAGGAAACTTTTTATGCTTATTTTTTTGCTTCAAAGTTCAAGTTCTGGTCAAATCTTTATGAGATTAGCAACTAACAAGTGAGAGATCAGAAGGAACTTGGGATGCCAGTTTCGAAGATTCAGGGTTCGATCCTGAAAATTCATGGCATTTTTTACGTGACAGAGACAGGCTTGGAAGTCTTCATTTTAAGTGCTTTGAGCGATCAGCGCCTTATGCAAGAGTGCCTCTAATTGACAAGGTAACCATTAAATTTATTACTGTTGCACTCTAGTTTGAAACAATTGTGTTCTATCCTTTTTCTTCTCCAAACAGAGGAAACTTTAGCCAAATTCATTCCTTCAATTTTTCCTAGGTAGGTAAAGGAGAAAACATTATGCATTCTTCTAATGAAAGCCCTTTGTAAGGGTTGCCCTCGATTTTAATCAAACTTTGTGTACTATTTCTTTAAAGCATAATCTCAGAAAGCTCAAAATCTCAATTTTTAATAACCATTGTATTTCCAATCAGACTATTCAAGATTGCTCAACGCTATTGTATTTTTTACTTATTTTAAATTGATTTTAGCATTTGAGGAAAATTTTAGCATTCAATTCACCTGTGGGTTGCGAAATTTGGTAGTACATTTTCCTGGTTTTAGGGTGCTCTCAATTACATCTCTAATGTCGTTTTTATTTTTGTCTTTATTTTTAGTCAATGCTCAATGTTTTATCGTATTTGGTATATTGGCCTACTGCAATATTCATAAGGTTATTTATATCTCAAACCAGAATGCCATTTCTAACGGTTTAAAGAAAACTTAAAAAAGGTTTCCCTTGACCTGTATTTTGATATAGGATATGATTATATTTTGAGGATAGGTTATTTTTAGTAGATCAGAGTGCTCCAATGTTAAACTCTAATGCAGCATTCTTAATGTTGCAGATTACTGTTTCCTTTGATAAGACAACAATTTTAGAGGGGACTTGGATAAGCTGCTTAAAGTTTTTGCGGGGAATAAATCTGTAGGTATACTTTGCATCCCTCATCTTTCCTTGATAGTTATCATTTAGTCTCTCTCTGACATTTTTTTAATATTACCCAGGTTAACTTTACAGCAGAGTCCCTCGCACCAAAGGTTCAAACTTTCCAGAGCACCTTGTGAGAGATTCGTTATTTGACACATCCAATTTTTAAGATGTAAGATCCAAGGTTAAATATATCTATTTGGGGTTGTTTCTTTATTAAACAAGTTTTTTAATCTTCCTGATAAACATGTTGAATTGGGCTGATACTTTCAGGTACCACACAGAAGATGAGCTGCTACGATATATTCATAGGTTACAAGCAAAAGATCTCTCCTTGTGCCATAGTATGATGCCGTTGGGATCTTGTACAATGAAATTGAATGCAACTGTGCAGATGATGCCTATTACTTGGTTCAACTTTTCTGACATTCATCCTTTTGCACCTCTAAATCAAGCTGTTGTTAGGATTTTCCTATTAGTTGCTTATAGACTAAGTAGTCCTGTTGAGATTTTAAGTAACTATTAACTGTACTGCGATGTCAGTGTTGCAAGCATGTCCCTCATGATGCTCTTATGTCAATGTTACTGTTGATGCTCTCTTGAATTCTACTGCATTGAGACTACTAGAAAGACAAGTGTTTCATGTGTGTTCTCATATCTTAGTTACTGCAAATGTTCTGTTGATGTGTGCCTCTAGATAGTCATACATTGAGTAGTGGGAAGTATCACTTGAAAGGTGTAACATCAAAATCTAAATCTTCTGCATGCTTGATGAAGTACATTGCTGGTGGTGATGTTCAACAAGCACATCAAAAAGACCCAGAACAGATTTTGCAACTTTCCACATTTCTGACTTCATTTTCAGTTTCAGAACAGAAATTCAATTATATTAGCGTTGATCCCTTTGGGGAGCTAAAACCGTTGCAGGTAAAAACCCACATCTAACCGCATGGCCAGTTCATGATCTTTATTAGAATGAGAAATAGTTCACGATCTTTATCAGGATTCTAGGGTATAGGCTTTATAGAATAAGTGAGGTTTTTCTCAACATGTTTATTAACTTGCAGAATATCCTTTGGCTATATATAGATTACTAATAGAATATTTTTTGAAGCATTACATAGCATGAAGTATGTGGCAGCACTAATGGACTATAAAGGAAGGGCTAATACTATATTTAAAATGGTAAGAAAAAGGTTTGCTCGTTTCTGGCTAACTAGTGCTCTTCTCGAGTGTTTAACTAACGTTTTCAATGTATTTATCCTCCTAGAGTTTAGGACCCCCTTCATCAACAAAAGGCTATCCATCATAGTTTGTAAGGTCACTCTACCAAATATAAGAATGTTGAATGAATTCTGATTTATAAGCTCATCTCATGCAGGTAGAGAAGAATTATTTGTGTTTATGTGCATTGGCAATGAATGCTTCCGCAAAGCTAATGGTTGCATGGATGGAATTTGAAAAGGTATGCCAATCAAGCTCCCGAAACCCAAAGGAAGCATTCACACAAGAGTAATCAGGAAGCTTATGGATTCTGTGTCTTTTGGGGATATTCAAACTACATGTGCAAGTAGTGTTTTGCATTTTTTTAGCCTGGGGTTAGGGGCTGGTTAGTGGTCCTAGTTTGGGCTCATATTGCACTACTTCACTCCTCCAATGTGATTACAATATATATTGTAGCTCAAGTTTGGAGTATTATCAGTTTATGAGAACACCAGGTAACATGATCTAGTGAAGACTGACGTACAGATTTTACTGTGACACCCAAGTAGAAGCTATTAATAGTTCAAATTACAATATCCCATGTAAGCTCTTAAGTTGATATAAATAGTGATGTAATTTTTTAGCAATTCAGTTAGTGATGGTTCATTTGGTACTTCTATATGTGTTTCAGTTTTGTATTTGGCTTATATTCTTCTAAGGCATTGTTGAGTTTTATGGAATGAAGCTCTATACTACTTCACTGAAAATTGTAATAAGCAGTTGACAAACATGTAAAGTTTCTTTATTTTTTTATAGACTCTGATCCTCAAGCTAAATTGTTGTAATTATCTTTTGTCAGGGGATAATGATACCTTACACTGTACATGATAAACTTCCTACAACAGTCTTAACATTATTTGAAAAATCAGTGATTCCCTGTAAATGGATTAAGAATATAATATTTGAAGGGTTAATGGTTTGACCTATGACAAACAAGGAGAACATTGTTCAGTTTATCAGTGATATGCACTATCATTTGATTCCTTGAGAAACAAATTAAATAAGACCATTGATTGTTTTTCTATGATCAAGGTCACCGCATAGACCTACTTGTAATCAACAATTGACATAGAAATATGAAATATAACATACAACATCTAGATGGTGATTATAATGGTGTAACAAGTAGTACTATAGCAATTTACTTTCTAAATCAAAGGTGCTTTGTTTGATTGAATATTTAGGTTATTACTGCAGCTGAAGAGGTGAGCTACAAAGAATAAAGCAAATATACTTACTTACATTCAAATGATCCATAATAGATTTGGTCATGTTTCCTTTCCTCCTCATTCTTATCTGATTATGAGGAAGCTGGTTAACATTCTCCACTGCTCAAATTTCAATTGCACAAATATAATTTTTCTCCAATAAATTCTTATATTTGTTAGCCAGGTCTCTCAATAGTGATCTAAAATAGTGTAGGAAACAGAGACAAGCAAAGCTACGAATAGCTACAGAAAAGAGAGGAGAGAAAACACAATAACAACATATGGGAAGAATATTAAAAATAGATCAGATTTGTATTAATGCCATTTTTATAAAACAGAGCTACCAGTGCTCTTGTACGGTCATGCCGTCGTCCATATCAAAGACAGAGTAACTTGCCCTAATATATTTTTCAAAACAGAGTTCATTTCCACAATACGCCAGAAGCTTCTCGAATACGCCACAAGAGAGAGAAGACTAGATACATAAGAGAAGAATGTAGGAGGGAAGAAGAATTAAATGTGACAGTTGGAGAGTCTTGATGAACAAGGCAGGGGAGATTAAATTAGCTGAGCTGGAAGCTACGCCACCAACAAATAGAAGACTACAAAAAGGATACACTTTTATATAATAGAAAGTCACAATTATTCCCTAGTGGGAGATCTCAGACTTCATTACATTTAAGTATAAATCGAAGCAGAAAATCACACCTATTAAAAGTACAGTAGTCAGACCAAAAGACCTTAACCAACTCTTAAAAATAAAAGAGAATAAAAGGTCCAGCGGTCACTATCTTGGCTGTAGAAAGAAATGGTCTCTAATCAATACTGAATTTTCTAAGCATTGCTTTGAATACAATGCCTTCACAAAAACCTAATTTTTCTTGACTATCACCATTTTCTTTTGTAGAAGATTGGAGAATTAGAACATAAAACAGTACAAATAAGCTACATAATAGGAGGCATAAAGTATGTCTTGCTCCCGATCAAATGCAACAATCTGTTTGGCTTCGTCAAATCTGATATTGCTGTAATTATTAATGTTTTATCTATTCTTCCACATTTTGCATGCATGTCTACCAGGGCAGTTACAACTACAACATTTCATGGCATTCCCTATTCTTTATGCTTTGATGAAAATGTAGAGGAGAACGAAACTGTTAAGCATGATTCCTTTGAAATTGAAAATGCATTACTCAGGCTCTTTGGAGATGCTTTACTACTGGTCACTTGGTTAATCGATTCTTTAGAATAACCGTCCAAAATCAAGAAAGTATTTTCAAATTCATAACATAAATTTTACAAGAAATCATTGTTCTCTTTTTCTGCAGTATTAGATTGTGAGCATTTGTTACCCTGTAATCTGCAGTGAAAACATAGTTAAGAATCTGTTGTTCTTTATCAATGATAAAAACATTGAAGTTTTGCAGAAGTCGCTGAGTTCAACAAAATTCAATGTAAAATGATATACTGTTCTGCCAGTCTTCTAGGAATTTTGCTGCCCCCCAGCTCTTGTTTAATTTTTGAAACATTTATATTAGAATATTTAAATTATGTTATAACTAGTACTAGCAATTGCACTTTGATGTGCAATGGGTAGGTCGAAGAGCTGTGGAAAGTCAATTAAAAAAAAGATTAGTTTATTTTGTGTATATATTTGTTTTGTTCATGATATTTTGAAAATTAGTAAATATAATTTTAAGATTTTTATAAGAAGATGTGTAGAAGGTGAATGTGGGAAAATATTGATGTATTATTTAGATATATTTGTTTAATACATATTGAATAATTTTTTTTATCAAGTTTATTTTATATCATCATAATTATAAATTTTATGAAAATAAATATAGTTTTACATATATAGAAAACACCTTTGACATGTTTAGCATACTGAAGACAAGGAAACCTAAATATAAATCAATATTTGTTAAATGAAGAAGAATAAATTTAATTTTATTATATTATTATATAAATATATATTATGATGTAAGTAATTTTATAACATTAAAATATTTTTAAAAATCAATCAAATGACTTGTTTTCAATGAAAAATAATAATAGTAATCTATAATATTTGATATGTTTAATTTGTTATATATTTTTAGATAATGAAATGAAGAAGAATGAATTTTGTTAATGAAAATGTTAATTGTATTGAGTTATATTGTAATAACTTTGAATTTGATTATAGTCAATAATAATTTTATATCTTATCCATATAGAAATATTTATCTTATTGATGATTTTATTTATTTTTAAAAATATATTGAAATTTCAAAACATCCAATATCAATTTCTAAACATTTTCAATAAAACCATGACATAAAGTGATTGGACAAACTTTTGAAAATGATATTAGATTCTTAGGTATTTGCAAATAATAATTTATGCTATAATTATTGGTTGTTGACAAAGTCAATGCAAATGGGTGACTGTAATCGAATTCAATTGTTAAAAAACAATAATTTTGATTGATAAAAACAAGACAACATTTGTATTAAAAATTTGCAACTTGTAATTAAAAACAAAAACAATATATGTTGTCTGCCCAACAGAAAACTAAAAATTCGTATGACTTTTGTTCATCCAAAATAAAGTTGCAATGCCTAAGAATACTCTAATTTCAGTGCCTAAAGTAAATTAATAAAAACATCTAAAACAATAGTAAAAGGATAATACATTGATACATGGATATAGTAAATAGTATATCTAGTGTTGAACACCATCGACAACGCCTAATAGTAAAAGGATAATACATTGATATCAATTTTATGTATCTAGGTTATGTACTTTCTAAACCTACCTTGACCTTCG
Organism: Sequoia sempervirens; assembly: GCA_007258455.2. Classification (NCBI taxonomy): domain Eukaryota; kingdom Viridiplantae; phylum Streptophyta; class Pinopsida; order Cupressales; family Cupressaceae; genus Sequoia; species Sequoia sempervirens. Next base: position 70,768 of record VDFB02043622.1, read on the forward strand.
CTTTGCCTTTGAATGCAGTCATGCATACGATCTTCTTTGTATTACTGAAATAGAAGAAGTTCCCTATTTCTTCTTCTTTATAAGCCTTATTTTGATAGTCTTTTTCATTTTCTACTTATCAATAGTATCTTTGTAATATTTTTATCATAGCCTTTGGTTTTGGTTAACAATTTTGTACATTTTAGTATTTGCACATTCCTCCACCCAAACACAAAAAAGTAGAAGCATGTTAGGAAAACAATATTTCTAAATAAGAGGGAACCCAAAGCAATTTTTGTGTAGTTGGTCTATTTGCAGGGGCTGAGATAATATGAATATCTTCCCATGCATCCACGTAGATTTGCAAATCTAGAGCCTTATGTGCAATAATCAACACACATTTGTTTTCTGATATCCAACAATGGTAGACAAAATCCAATAGAAAACCTGGTGAGTGGACCAAAAAGATTGGGGTTGTTTCATGTGGGATATTGTTTATATTTTTTTAATGTTGTTTGTGCAAAAGAGGTTTCAATGGAGAAATGATAGTTGCAAATCAACTATACATCTACTTATAGGGATATAAATGTGATTGAAACAAAACCTTTTAATCAAGAAGATAATCAGGCTTCATTACCAATAGGCTCATGTTATGTTTGCAATAGAGAAAGAGGAAGAGACAACTTCAGTAATGGTATGTAAGATTTAGGAATATCACAAACATGGTGATTTTCAGAACTTACAACAATGTTTAGGTTATATAAGCCAACAAATAGGGGTCTTATATACAACGACAATCACTACACTAATTTTAGTGGCTAGCGTAATAAAATAACAAAAATACTATTCAAAGATATACAATGTAACAGTAAGGGTTGTCTCTATAGGTTAAAATGCAATAATGTCAGATATGTGAGGGAAAAGTTTGTGTTTCAATTCTTCTCTTGTTATTTATATAACAAAACTAAAAATTATTTACTTGGACACAAATTTCTTTACTTCTCATTATTACAACAATCGATATGTGAAGGAAAAGTTTGTGTTTTGCTTGCATCATTTTATGCCCTTGTATAGGAAAAACCCTCATTGGATCTACTTGAGGGTACATTGCTGGAAGAAGGAAGAAGATCCACACCAATATAAATCAACATATTCATGTTGCAAGCCATTAATTCCAATTGAGGCAAGTACTGCAACAATTGTTCATAACCTCCATTGCTTCCATGAAATGTGAAATAAAACTTGAAATCAAGGCGGCTATGGGAGTTGCATTTGTAAAGGCCAACCACCAACATTGAAGCAAAGAACAATTTGAGTAGGCCACAACCATACCACAATCACTCCTAACAAGATAATGGGCCAACAAAGAATGCCATCCATACACCACTAGGCATCTTGTACTTGTTGTCACATTGCTATTATAGAGTACAAAACATCCTAGTCTGAAATACAACTTTCAACCCACAATAGAAATTATTACAATCTCCATTATGAATTGGTTGAGGGAAATCATATTTTGAGGGATGTTTATCCTTGCTTAACTTGTACAGGCCTGTTATGTGGAAGAAAACGGGAGAAAATGGTGAAATAGATCTATTTATTATGTGTAAATAAAATTTGAAAACTTCTACAATTTTATCATTGTTTGTGGAAATATTTCATGTATATCAGCAGGGTAAGAATTATAGAAAAGGTTGACCAAGAGCTCGTAAAATTTTACCAAAATCATAATTTTCCATGATTTGAGGCCCATTTTTTAAAATACAACCTACAGAATTGGAAAAAAAAATCATACATTATTTGAGAGTGAATACTTGTAAATGAAGTTTCTTATATAAACACAACTCAACAAAAAAGAAATGGAAATAATTGCAAATATAATTTTTTCTTACCAAATGTTATTCTGTTACATCCATCATTGGATTAAGAAAAGAATGGCCATATTACATCAATATGCTTTCATTTCCTTTTCATGTAAAGTTTGTATCAATTGATGTTGAAATGCCTGAATAATATTTGCAAACCTATACAAAAATAATTCCATGTGGGCATTGGGTTCAATCTTGCAATGCTCATAAGTATCATTAGCTTGTTTTTTCGTTTCACATACAACTATAGATAAATCAAAGACCATTTTTGGCTTTATTTGTTTCATTTTCATTGCCAAGCAAAGGAGTATATTTGGCTATGGATTCAATGTTAATATAGTAGCCTTTTTCTACTTTGTTTTCTAGATTTCTTAATGCTAATACAATGGCAACATCAATTTTGATCTTGGATGGGGTCAGTGGAGCTTCACTCATCCAAGAAGCTTAAATTCAAACCCAAAAGTAGGATAAATTTTCAAATACAAAATCACAAGTAGAATAAATCTTTAAATTCAGACCTAGAAGTATGTACTAAGTAGAATATATAATGAATATTAATGTAATTGTAGTAACATTCTCCCAATGAAAATATAATTAAATAGTAGAAAAGATCATACATGATTATTTGAAAAAACGTTACTATCCACATCATTTTTACAGTTAAAGGGAAGTTATGCTTAAAGAATGTGATGATAGTTTTATGGTAGAGATGCATTGTCAATTAGACTTTGGTACAATTTTATGTGACTTTGTATTTCAGAAATCCTTTGTAGAATTGTCATATATAATGGATATTTTGACTACAACAATTCCCATTATAAATCAGGGCAAGTGAGTTACCTCAGGATTGTACACATATTGTGTCTTTATGTCAACAATGGTGAGAAGGATAATGTAGGGATTGTAACCTGTGTACAATAATGAAAAATGAGCTACCCATAATTAGTTTTCCAAAAAATATGAAATCAAACATGGGCAAGTGACTTACCTGAAGATTGTGTAGAAATAGTGTCTTTTTGTACACCTGAATAGTAGGAGAGCAATTGTATATTATTTGGTGCATACTCTTGAAAGCTTATAGGTAAAAAATAGATGATGTGAGATTCCTATGTGGAGAAGCTTAGAGATTTTATTGTACAACCGAATCTTAATGTGGAAATCATATTATTATATCTGTTCATATATATCAAACATATATGTTAATAGAGATAATAGCTAATATGGGAGTTTGTAGGTAAGTATGAAACTATTGTAAATGAAGTTGGAAGGTGAATAAATGTAACTAATAAAATAGAAGTATCAAACCTACATTTTTTTTAAGTATTAGTTTTTGTTGTGGAGGTTGAATTTGATAATGATAATAAGCATTCTTCCTCTTGCTTTTGACGAGCTACATATGGGATTTGTTGCATACGTGCATATCGTTCATATGTGAAGGTTGGTTTGATGCATAGACTTGCAAGTTCATGCACTCTAGAAATAGCTATGAATGTTAGGCCTTGTCAGTCCACATTGTCAATGTTGATTGTTTCCTTTTCAAGTGTTAGGCCTTGTGATTTGTGTATTGTTAAGGCCCATTCCATTTTTAGTGGTATTTGACGACGTCAACCATGACTCAAAGGGGCAATAGGGACATTTTTTGGATTATTGTGGTCCCAAGTAGGGCTGATGTAATTTTTGAATTCAAAAACAACAAATAATGGAAGTGAAGGTGGATTCTCAACATTCTTGTAGACTTGCTTTGACCTTGCCAAGTGCACCATTAACCAGGCCTATTTCCACCCATAAATTTGAACATATTAACATTACTTTTTGTTGAACACATAATAGAAGCCTATATTGAATTTGTTCTTTGTCTGGATTTGAACTTGGTGGTCCCTTAAGTTGCTTTGCAATTGATAATGCAACAGGTTTTGCTAAAGACAACAACATTTGTTGGTTATGTAGTGAGACCATTTCATTTGTTGTGAAGAGATGTATTGATGATAAGAAACCAGTTTGCTCTGTAGAGGTCATTACTGAGCTGGAGCGTGACATTAGAACTTTCCAATCTTCAATTGTAGGTTTTGAATTTCGCAAATTGGAGAGGAGAGTCCGAAATGAAATCTGTGTGGGAGCTTCACCAATTTGAAAAAAAAAGTTGGTAAGAGTGATAAATTTTGTAGAGTTGTGCCATAGAGTACCTCCATATGATGTTGAGGCATACATAGGGATGTCCTTGAATGGTGGAAGTTGTCCAAGATCACCAAAGAGCATGATTGAGCATTCTCCAAATGGTATTTGATTATTGCTTGGGAATGCTTCACGTAACCTCATGTCGATGCATTGTAGCAACTTGGGTCCATTGAAGCTCATTTCATCTATCAATATGTATTGAATATAGTACTTTTTTTCTTGGAAGCCTACTAGTGTTTTTCCTTATAAGGGTTCCATATCTTTGATAAGTATTCCTAGAGCAGAGTGGATTGTTGATGCTTCTATGTTGAATGTTGCTCTGCCTGTTGGTGCAAGAAGCAATAATGTTGATTGGCCATTTTTGGGTTGAGCTCATGAGTGTAGTTTTGATGGCTTTTATGAGGTGTGATTTACCTGTTCCAGCAGTTCCTTGAACAAATAATTTTAGAGGAGGTTGGAAAGTATCAGCATGTAAGTATGACAGAATAATATCAAATGCTTTTTTTTGTTCGATAAACAGCTCATGTTGGGTAGGACAATTGGTAAGTTGGGGGGCTTGAAATGTTGGATGGTTGGATTCTATGAATGTAGTTACAGATACTTGATGTTTTGGATTGATTTGGAAAGATCCCTAATCATGGTGCAAGTCAATGTCATGGTGACCAAGCATTTCTAATTCATCAAAGTGGAGGGGAAGGCTTGGATATAAGCGAGGCAATAGTTTCCATTCAGATGGGTTGTTATTTTGTATTATATCTTCATCATCTGAAGAGGTGTTGGAATGTGTATTTTTAGAAGCTTCTATTGGTGTGCATAGCACATGCCATGAATGATAATTACATGCAAAATTCTTCTATAATTTGAATCGATGATGAACCAATATCATTCTTAATGTTGTGAAATGGCTTGTGTAGTAGTAGTTCACTCCAACAAAATGCTTCATAGTTTTTGTCATCTTTTGCGGGGATGGTTGTGAAGCATGGGGATATCCATACAATGGATTCTATGGAGTGCTTTTTCCATTGGTTATGCTTTCAGGATGGCTTGAAAGTCCATTTTATAGTTACTTCAATAAGTGACATGGACTCTAGATTTGTTGGCCTATCCATGTAAGTATCAATGTAGTTTGGGGATGCAATAGTTGGTTCAGAGGACATTGACACATGTTGGAATTTATTTTGGCTAACATTTAAAGAAACAAATATCCTACTTGATAGGCATGGGGATGGTTTTAGCAATAGGTGGAAACTTTCTTGGGCTCCAATATCACGAAGATCTACAAGTGTTTCTGCAAGCATTTTTTAGAAAGTTGTGGGTGCTGGGTTATGAGAGTCAATATCAGTTGAAATCCAAGAGAGCATTTCATGATATGTTTCTGATTTACTTTCTGCTTTTGTTGCATATTTTTCAATGTATTTAAGGAGAACATGGATAGAGAGAATAGGTTGACAGTCAACATTGGCCCTCCAGATAAAGAGTATATAAGGGTTGTGTAGGTTTAAGCATTTTTCATTGCGAGAAGAGGTGAATGTTGGTTGCCCATGCTCATCTATTGTAAGACTTGATTGATCTTGCATGGTCCAAGGGGCTTTATAGTGACATTGAATGGTTGGGCCTTTCTCCTTAGGCATGTTTGTAAGGTACACTTTGTATGACACTGTACACAATTTACCAATTTTGTGTAGTCAATTAAAGGGTCTAAAGGTATAATCAATCTTGTGTCCATTAAACATGGATCGTTGAGAAGAGTTCAGTTGATTGTTTGGTTTCTTAAAGGAAGGGGTTTGGGATTCCATGCTGAGACATATGTATTAATGTATTCAATTGCATTTTTTACTGATTGGAGAATATTCCATTGTATTTTATGGATATCAGGTGCATTTTTTAGACATAGGAAACCATAGATATGTGTCAAACCCCTGTGTTGCCATTCATACCTAGTGAATTTTTTTTATTAGGAGTTGTTTAGAATGTATGCAATGTAAATTGATGAAATTATGAATATTTCACCTGTACCAGTAGTCTTTTGCACCAATTAGCTTTTCCAAGATGTCTTCACGAAATGCAATAAATCTTGGGTGCATGTACTATGTTGTAAGGTGTGGATTTTGCACTATATTTTGTATCCTCCATTTGTAAGCTACTTGTGGATTTGTAGGTGCATTAGATGGCATTATACTATGCAAGTCTAGTCATTTTGTATCTATTGCACTGAGTGTGAAGAATAGTGTTGGACAACCAATTTGTATGACCATATCGGAAAGCTCTGCTCTAGAACGGTTCCAAAATTAGCGTGTTCTGCGAATTGATGCTCCAAAGTGTATGAGTTGTTCTGCAAGCTTATCATCAGGAAAGTCCTTCAATCTTTGGCGAAGATCAAGAATAGTTGTTGGTAGGCTTGGCTGGATATTTTTATGAACAAAAATAGATGTTGTTTCTTGGTTGCAATGGCACATTATGATATTTAGTATGAAGTACCTAAACCGAGGGTGTTGGCCAAACCCATTATCATAATACCTGAGCAAGTGGAGATCATATTCATCTAATTTGACTTCCTTGATGCGTTTTTGTTTGAAGGCAACAATGCCTATAGGAAAAATCTAGGGAATGCCATTACAAATAATCCTTTTGTGTTGTATTCATTGATGGGAGACAGAGAAATGGGTGGCCAATATATAGACAAGGGTGGTCGGCATTTTCCTAGTTGCAATAAAGACTGCAATTCTTCTACCTCTCTACGTGTCGGTGGAAGGCTAGTAACAAATTAAGTAGTGCGTTGCATACATGTTTTCTTCTGTGTATTTTCTATTTGCAGCATATGTAGGCATCATTATAGTAGATGTGGGACTAGGAATAGTGTTTGTTTCATTTAGGAGGTCAATAATGTTAGTGGAATCACTTGGAAGGAAGGATAATGTAGCCTCATCTAATTGTATAGTTTTGTAGTATGGATCATTTAAGATTTTATATTACAAGGCCTCATATACACATCCTCTACTTACATAAAAGCTATAAGATATCTAATTCATCTATATGCTTGGGCAAGTGGGTTGCAATAGTAGAAACATCTCGAGGAAAAAAAATATTGTGGCCACTATATTTGAGTTGGCCCCCCTTTGCATAGGTTACTTGAAGGATCGGGCTAATCCTTGCTATTAGCATCTCTTCAACTTGAGTTAGTTGTTTTAAACATAGAGGTTGCTCACCTAGATCCATTTTATTCCATTTGGAAAAATGGTGGCCATTTTTTTCAAATGCCCATTTGTAACAAGTAGGTAGTTCATTTATTTCCCTTGTTTTAATGCCAAGGTATTTTTCCATGCGAACTAAACAAGTTGGCATATTTTCAATTTTATCCAATTTTGAGTGGAAGTTATTTCTTGTAGCATAAAAATGTTCAATAAAATTTGGTTGTGGACATATATGAGAAAATAGATTGACTTGAATTGAATTATGTATTTCAGTTGGAAGTGGATGGAGTTGGGTGGGATTAGTAGAACATGGGAGTGTAGATTTGGAGATGCCATCTATGAGGTTATGTTCATTTTCTCGTCTTCTTTTATTGATCTTGTCTTTTTTTGCATGGTAGTGTAATCATTGTAACTCATTTCGTTGAGCTCATTTTTTTTGCAACCTTTTGTTTTCTAACTTCATTGAGAAGTTTCTATGAATACAAATAGTTCATATAATTTATATATAATATATAATAAATAACCATTGCAAGCATGGGTAATGGAAAAATAAAGTTTAAATTCTAAGAACTAAAATGATAAAATAGGAAATAACTATGTGCATTGTTTAAAGTAATTGTAACTAAATATGAAGCATTAGTATTTAACATTTTAAATAGATTAAATATACAACTTAGATGGACATTTATTGTAAGTAAATGTGTTTTGAAAAGAACGAGAGAGAGAAAGAACTCATAGAAGAGGAGGTAAACATTAACAACTTACAAAAATGCTTGAAGAATACATTAAATAACTAATATAATAAATATTTATTTGGAGCATTGAATATAATTTGAAATAGGGTGTAAATAACATGATGCATTTGAAATAAAAAATTGAGCATAGCAAAAGAACTCATTTTATTTATATGTACAAATATTGAAATCTGCAAACAGATAGTACATTATACATGTTGTCAGCTAATTACAAGAGTTAAGCATGCTTAATAGCTATAGTAACAATGCTTTGTGTTTCATGTCCACCAAATTCATTTGGCTGAATTGTAAGAGCAAGTAGAAACTAGAAATTGATAACATTGACTATAATGTCAGTAGCAGAATTGTTATCTACTAGTAGGAGTTGAAAATCTTCTACAGAAACACCTAACAAGGTAGTTGTTGATTCTTCAAAAGCAGTAACATTAAGAAGCTGACTCGTATCATCTTCTAAGTCCATCTTTGAAACATGTAGCTGAAATCACATTCTGAATTTTTTGAAGAACACTTAGGACATTTAAAAGAATCGAGAGAAATTTGGATAAGTTTTTTCTTACATTTTTTTTTCTCCACCAAACAAGGGCAAGAAAGGTAGTAGAAGTTGTCTAAGTGTAGTTTTGTGATTGTGGCCTTTACATAGACATTGCTTTTTTCAATAGTGCTTTTGTTTGTTATACTTGAAATAGGAAGTGGATTTTCAAATTTGTCATTGGAAAAATGGGCTTTTGAGAGGGGAAGGTAGGGTTTTTCAATTTCTCTACTTGCATACCATGTTTGTAGTCTTGCAACTTCTACCAAGTTAGGATTAATTAAAATGATTGTTGGGAAAATGGTATCTATTGATTTTCTAGACCAAGATGTTATATGACCACTTTTTACCAAAATAATTGGGGTGTTTGAATGTAAAGAAAGCTCATATATTTGTTTCCCTACAATTTCACAATGTTGACCCAAAAGTGTAATATCAATGGTACAATTTGACATGCCTGTAATGGTAGTTGTACACTTTACTATTTCGGTACCATCGTTTTTATGTATGGTTGATGTAGGGGAGATATAGAGGAAAATGCCAATGACATCTACAAGGGTGCTAATATGAAATGAAATTAATGATTTTATGGTTTTGATATGAAAGCTTTGGCTGGGTATAGTAGAATCTACACAAGTGGATGGAGTTATAATTGAAGTGCTATGGAGGAATATTTCATAAGGATTTGTCATGTTGCTATATTTTGTGTTAGCAACTTTGATACGACCATTAGATATTACATAAAGACTATTGGATTTTATAAAGGGTAGAATGTGTCTACAAGTTCATTAAAGCAGGCGATATGTATTTCAGTGCCTGCTTTATCTATAAAATCAAATCCAAAGACTTTTCCATCACAACTAGTATGCTTATACTCATGAATTATACTTTTATTCAATGCACGACCTTCAATGGCCCAATACTTATGGTATGGAGTTAATGCTTGAATTGGAATTGGTTCGGATAGGCCCATATTGTGTTGTCCCATTGATGTTGTTGATTCTTCAACTTGAGAAGAGGTAAGCAGCTCTTCAGAGCTAGTAGATGGTATATAGGTTGTATCTTCATAGATAGCAATTGGAGTTCCAATGAGAAATTCATTGTTTGATATTATTTCCAAGTTTTCAATTAAAATATCCCTGCAATGAAAGGAGAAAGGTACTTATCATGGAAATGTGCATGCTTAACCAATAAGGCCTAAACAATAAAGGGAAAGTCTACACATACATGAACTTGGTGAATTTTCTATAACTGTATTTTTTGAGACAGACAATAGATCCTTCCACTAGAGCCTTCTCTAAGACAAGTTCATTGAATTGTGTTGGTAGTAGTGCAAGATGTGTGTCCATACCATCAGATAGTTGCATGCAATATTTGACAATTATAGTTTGAGGTTGTTGAATGGAGTCAATAGACACAACCTATAAAAAGGGTTGTACATCAAGTATGCTTCCAAGTATTTTGGAAATGGCATTTGTGGTTAACCTTGACATCAAGAATTTGTAAGTTTGTGAAAGTGGTTTGCCTGCACACAATTTCAAAGTATGGTAATTAGCTATCGAAGAAAAGTAAGGATAGTAATTTTCAAGTATAGTAATTGGTAAAAGTAATAGGTAATAGGTAAAAGCATAAAGTAATATAGGTAAAAGTAATAGGTAAAAGTAAAAGTAATAGGTAAAAGTTAAGAGTAATAGGTAAAAGTAAAAAGTACAGTATGCAAAATTTGTCCCATGTGATAATTGATAAAGCATTGGAATTTAATTTAAGCCTAGCACCATTATTTGGTGGATATCAAAATTAGAAGGAAAAAGATGAAAGCTTCCAACTAAAGCCAACTATGAAGGTAATTTAGTTCTAGGATTTGAGTTTGAAACTAATTCATAGGATTATTATAAGAAAGCAATACCCATTTATTTGTAATGGAAAACTTACGATAAGGATTCATGGTGAGCACTCTTAGTAGTTGAATGGGTATTTTTATGATTCCCGATCTGCTAGATTAGTTGTTATCTCAAATATCTAGAATCAATTATGTAGAAAGCATCTATAACAACACTTGTAACCACATCTTGTGGTGGGTATTAGATTTTGTTTCTATCACTTTTAATGAAATAGGTTTGTTAGTATTTGCTCAATTATCAGTTTGCACATGACAACTGACAAGCAAACTCAACATGTGTTTCTACAAGGAAGATTAATATGGCTTTGTAGGTTTTAAGCCCCAATCAATAGTGACTTATATCCTATAGGGAACTAATTATTTTTCTTATTGAAAGGGTTTTTTCCAATCATGTTTGGATCCTTCTAAGAGGATGCATAGTTGATTTCAACCTATCATTTCTCTATTTTCTTGACTTCTAAGTCAACAGTGAATTTTTTTAAAAAAATTACTTAATCAATAAGCCCCAATTTGTACACCATCAAAACCTAACAAAAAAAGTAATTCTATAAAAAGTAGATTTCAAAACAAAAACTAATCAAGTCACATAGAAATTTATGAACTATGAAATCAATATGTAAAATTGAAATGATAAATACCTTAGTAAGCTTTCTAAAACAACTATGTCTGATTGCTTGTATGTCTTTCTTTTTGTACCTGAGGAAAAAAGGGTCAAATTTTAGAAAATAAAATAATCTAAAATAATATACATGTGATAAGGAAACATCAAACATTAATTACATGATAGAAACACACATAATCAAGTTTTAGCCTAACAATTCTCATAACCTTAGCCATTTCATTCACTAGTAGACTTAAAAATTATAGTGATATGTGTGAGTATAAGCACCACCAGACCAATGAACACTTCACAACCTCTCCATAATTAGGGCACACCATAATATCCAATGACATAGGCAACTTAAGATTTTAAAATACAATGACATATGAGGGTAGAGGCACCACCAGCTTGATGAAGACTTAAATTTCTTGAAAATCCCTTCCATGGCTAGGGCATAACATGAGAAGTCGTGACATCCACTTTAGTTCAAATGAAAAGTATACTGTAAATTGGTTTTAGATATACAATTGGACTACAAATCTATTATCTAGATATGAGACATGATGACTTATCCTTTATGTATTCATGTTTCAAAAAACCATGCTCTACTAAATGTTATGTTTTATGTTGACCTTCTGAAAGAGGAGTTATTTAAAATGACTATAATAAATTATCATAATTGACCTACCGAGTATGCAAGACTTAAATTTTTTGCATTTTTTCAAGGCTGGTAATAGGAAACTAATTTAATCTCATAGTAGTATAGTTGTAGCCCAATAATACCACTCCTGACACTATTGTCTAACAATTTTACGAGGACTATAACTTTATAATATAAGAGGATGGCCTCCCTTCAAATAGCATAATAGACAACCAAAATTGCAAGAGTAAGAAAATTTGAAAAATTCGAAGAACATATGATACTGTCTGTAGAAATTTGAAAAATTCAAAGCACATAGGATACCGTCTACCTTTTAAATGTGAGAAGAAACAAAACATTGACATTGTCTATTGGGCTTTATTAGATAGCTGCCCTAGTCCAGTTAGACGTTGGATATTGTCTACCTTTTAAATGTGATAGGGAAAGAAGCTACCTTCAATTGCCACTTCTTTTACATTTTGTGATAGTGTTTGTTGATGCCCTATCCTTATGTTTTTCTTGTAAGGTGCCACTAATCATCCACAACCCTTCTTTGTTGCAACCAACCAATTTTATTGAATTACTTCTCAGTATGTGATAGGCTAGCAGCAAAAATGTTCCATGAATCTTGTCTTTTTTTCCAACAGACATATTTAAAATGACTTTGAAAATTAAGATATTTGGTGTTACACCAAATCTCTCTATAATCAAAGTTGCCTTACCAGACTTGATGCCATAGAGCTTTATTTTTTTTAAAACTCAAATTGCACTTTTCCACTCTTTGTGAGGAACACAAGTATTGGTAAGAGTATTATACATAACCGGTAGTATTTACAATTTGATCATAATAAGGGTCCAATAATGGTATAAGCTATATGTATAACTTCAATCAAGATGGAAATAAATAGTTTATTCAAGTTTATCATAGATGGAAATTATAAGAGGGTAAAAGTCTATATATAGCACCAATTATTTTATTAAGGAATAAATATTGGCTAAAATCACTGTCACAACCAGGACTTTGATCCTTGTGGAGACTTCATGATTTTTCTAGAAAATTCCAAGGAGGGAAAAAAATTAGAAAATACCTAAAAACAAAAAATTATAAACATTACAATACTTTTTTATAAAATAATCGAGTGCTATTTATAATTTTTTATAAATTTGTAATGGACATGGGACAACAAATTTTTAGTTTATGTAGTGTTGTTATGTGGTTATGCTTGATTCTCCTACAAAGTTTCTATTTACCTTTAGTTCTTTTCTTTGTTATTTATAGGTTGATTGGATTGAACAAAAGAATCAAATTGATGTATGTACATCAGCCTAAGATTTCATACATTTTCAATGTTTTCTTCAATATGGTATCTTTTGAGGTATGGCTTTTGGTTTCTTTCACAACGTCATCACATTTTATAAAATAATTGAGTGCTATTATATTATGGTGCAACTGATGAATATATTATTATAAACATACAACCAAAAAATTGCAAAATGGATTCCTCTAACTTAATATATTATTATGATGCTTACAAAAGTATGTACACATAATATATATGAGAGTTAATTTACAAAGAATATATCTTTACAGATATGTGATAAAGAATATACATTGTTATTTTACAAAGCATGTACATATGAGTTATTAACATAGATGAGAACGCTAAAGATTATTGTACTTCAAATACATTGGATATCGTTTAAAAAGAGTAAAAATTGTTCAATGATTACGTTGGATGAGCCTTGCTTGTAGTGTTCGTCATAGTAGATTTATTTTAAAAATGAACAAAAACCAGATACTTTTGAACACATTTTATGAAAATCTTGTGCAACGATCTCCATTTGTTGGACTTCTCCTTCTTCAACAATGTAATAGTATGGTAGGTTGCTTCTTCAATCTCTTTGATAATATTTTATGAATGCTTAGAAATTGATTTAATTAATTTGTTAATTGGTGTTTCAATGTACACATTTGAACCAACAGAATCATCTAATATTATGATTGGACTTGTTACGGAATTTCCCATTTCATTTTGTTCAACATCAATATTTTCCATTATCTAAAAAAAAGAGGACACAAAATTATAATTCAAAAATTAAAAAAAAAACATTTTCATATTATTAGCTACAAAATAAACATATCACACACAACACATCATACCCCAAATGGATTAACATGTTCATCACAAACAACACATACAACGCAAAAGGATATATGGGTGGGTGCATGAAGTTGGGTTACACTTTTGTGGCCAATTCCAAGAAAAATTTGAAAATGACATAACATGAGCGCGTTATAATGCACTCATGTTATGTCATTTTAAAAGCAAAAACAAAGTGTAAGTGATTCATTTTCTGTTGTCTTTTTTTTCTGCTCTTCTTGCTACCAAAAACCCTCATTTTCACGCGCATGTTCTAGGAGGAGGCATTCTACAAAATTCATCAACAACAGTTTCTTTTTCTTTGCAAAGATGGTGCCATGATGATAAAGAGGTGCGGGAGGTAAGTATTGTTTGCTATTTGTTTTGAATTTCTTAGTTTCAAGTTGATTTTTTTTGTTTTAGGTTAGATTTGATTTTTTAAAAAAAATTTGTAGGAGATGCAAATGATCCTATAAATCCTCAAAATACTCAACAAGAAGAATAGAAAAATCCTCAACAAAATCAACCTCCCCCACCAATCACTCAACACCCTCTTGACACTCAACAAAATTTGAGGAGTGAAATTGAGAACAACAAAAACCAAATTAAGGATTTCATCAGTAGGTTGAGTGATCCAAATGCTTCAACCACAGAAAGAATGACCCTAGAAAATTCAATGAAAGAGATGTTAAAAAATGTAGATTCAATAACCCAACAAATAATTGGATGGAAATATAGGAGGCAGGAAGCTAGGGCATACTATGCAGATAAACTATCATATAAAAAAGTAAAATATTTAAAAATTACTAAAGGTGATTTGTGCTCTTTATTCACTGATCCTAGAACACGTCAAAATCTTAGCCTCAATGCGAAGAGGTTTCCTATTCATTGGTGCCACCACCAAGAGATTAGGAACCATTTTTATGATAGGTGGTACTTGGTCTTTGATTACCCACTGTGCAACAATTGTGAAGTCCCCCAATATTTTCTTAGGAAACTATACAGTGAGTTTGTATTGAACCAAATCCCAAATTATTTTGATATGAGGGAGTTCCAAGGGAGAGGTGGGGGATTAGCTCAAGATAGGCCTGGTGCACAGTCGGATCCTGCACAACAAGGGAGATGACCTCTCGCTAGGCCGCCTTGTGAGCACATTGTTATGCCTATCATTGCAAAGGAGAGTGTTAATGTAGAGACATTGCAGGAAATAAACACTTTGACCCAGAGTGTCATCCATCATACTAGCCCTATTGTACAATGCCATCTAGGGGAGTCTTCAGGTGGTGGCTTTCGAACCCATGTGTGTCAATCTTGCGGGGAAACTTATTCATATGACCCCACTGACACTCAGGAGGCTGTTGCATAGGATCTGTATGTTGCTACATAGGATCCATATGCATCTACGAGGATGGAGAGGATGGCTAACATTTTGCATCATGCATATGGCATTGATAGTTAGGTAAAAGTCAGCAAGTTCATTGAATTTAATTTATTAAATTTTGATTATGAAATGCAAGATTAACTAATTTAGTTTTTTT
>VDFB02043625.1:0-67130 GCA_007258455.2 Sequoia sempervirens
GGCTCCATCAACATCATTCATTTGGTTTTGGGTATTGGTGCCAGCTGTGCAACTATGGAAGGCGCCTCCTCTCACCTATTTGTACATTTTATCTCTGTGAATCTGATTTTTAAGAGAAGGTCAACCCTTCCTGGAGGTCGTACCATATCTTGTTGTGCATTGGGATTCATGCCACTGTTAGATGCGAAATTTGAAGGCGTCTAGCTACTGTAATTTGGATGCCTAGCTTCAAGGATCCATCTGCATTCAGTTTCACGTCAATCGGGCTCCGTTTGGCGAAGATATGAGCATTTTGGTGAATCTTTGCATTGCTGGTCTGATTTTCTGTACATGTTGTTTCTGATCAGACTTGTTAATTTTTTATATACTACTAATTAGAGCTCCATTTCTATATCATTTTTGTATTGTATCAGTTAGAGGTTTTTTACTCTAACTCTTGGTGGCTTTGGAAGAATATCTTTGTGTTTTGTGTAGCTGAAACTCTATCATTATAAAGCTAGTTTAGTAGTACTAACAGTTGTTATCTTTATTGCTGCATTTTAAGTTTTGTATTTAGCTCCCACTGGATAAGTGGTTGAAGCATTTTAATTTCAGCACATTAAGTTTAATAAATTTCCCCCACTGAACAAGTGGTAGTGAGGATTAAATGGTCGGCTTGCCGCCTCATAATTGTAATATCTTCACTCCCATTGAATAAGTGGTTGAGCTTATGGTTAGTTATCCGCCTACTTTGTATTTCCAACATTTTACTTTTCATCCATGGTTGGCTAGCCGCCTAGCAAGCATTGATTTTCATTTTCCAGCCGCTAACTATCCCCAACACCATATGCTCTCACCTCGCCCACACTGGGATCTTGGTGATCAAAAGGTGGAGGGTTACTTTCCAAGCTGGTTTATATTTGGAGCTAACGCTAACAGCGGTGTTTGTGCTGATCAAAAATCAAAAAAATTAAGCAGGAATATTACAATGGTATTAGAGCTTGTTTTCCTACCATCCTGTGAGTTTAGCGCTTCAGTTTGTTAGTTTTATGATCAAATGTAATGCACGGAAAATTAATTCAAAATCAACACAATGACACAGCAGATGCCCTGGGAAAACCCTCCACTTGAGGGAGAAAAACCTAGCAAAAATATATCACTTATATATTGAATCTCAATAACAATGATCTCCTTACAAGAGGCCGATATTGAGGCCAAAATATAAGCACCAGATATGATGCAACACAGAAATAGAAAGAGACAATTCACTGATGAAATCTCAGCCTCTAACAATGCCGAACTGATCTTGAATATAAACTCGATCTGCCTTGAGATGAATTCGCACCAAGAATGGAATGGGTGAAGCATATCGAATGAACAATGAATGAATGATCAACAATGAAGTCCATCAAGCATATCTACATAACGAATGGAAGGGACATGACTCTTAAAAATGAGTCAGCCTTCATCAAGAATCATGCCACATCAAGGTTGGCCTTAACAAAAAATCGTATCTCTTTAATAAATCATGCCTCTTGAGAATCAATGTCTTTAACAAATTAAATATTAATCATTTAATAAATGACGTCTCATTTCATGAAATCTTTTACACCAATTAAATAGCCATAAGGCTATAATTTAATTGTTTTTGTTCTGGGCTGGAAGGAAGCGACCAACGTTGTATATGCACATCAACACTCCCTCTCAGCTAGGGAGAATACTTCTACCTGCTCAAGACATATCACCTCATCGTGATGTCTACCATAATGGTTACACCCATATGTGGAAAAGAAAGATATAACCTCATCGTGATATCAACCATCATGGCTACACCCATGTATGGTATGCACAAGTTTTCATCACTTACGTGATGTTGTCACCTCATCGTGATGTTCAGCATGGCTCTCCCAGAGGGTGAAACACAAGTACAAGAAAATCATCACGGACTCTCTCACGTGATGTTGTCATGGAGTCACACACATGACATCCACCATGACTCTCCCAGAGGGTGGAAACAAGGGCTTTCACATCAAATCTCAAAAGAGAAATGCATTAACAAGGGCTTACACCTCAAATCTCTCTCAAAGAGAAATGCATTAATGAAGATCACTGATACTAAGACTCCTTCTCAACTAGGGTTGGATTCTCCACCATACCAAGCTTGTCTCAAAAGTACACAAACTTTATCCTGGAGAGAGGCTTGGTGAGAATGTCTGTCGTCTGTTCATCAGTGCTGATATACCTCAAATGTATTGTTTTTCTCAATACCATATCTTTGATATAATGGTATTTGATCTCAACATGCTTAGTTCTATCATGAAACACGGGATTGACAAAAAGCTTCACACAACTCTAGTTATCACAATGAATGATGGTAGGCTCCATTGATTGTCCAAACAATCCTGCAAGAGCTTCCGAAGCCACACTGCTTCCCGAGCTGCCACACAAGCTGCTATATGCTTTGCCTCTGCTGTATTCAATGCCACAAATGACTGCTTCCTGCTACACTAGGATATCATTGCAGACCCCAAACTGAAGCAACATCCAGAGGTGCTCTTCCAATTAGTGACACACCCTGCCCAACCAGAATCAGTATAACCATGTAACTTCAAATCCACACCTGAAGAATATCTCAACCCATATTCAATTGTGCCACGCAAGAATCTCAAGATATGTTTCGCTGCAACAAGATGTATCTGCCTTGGTTCACACATGAACTGACTGAGTGCACTCACTGCATAGCAGATATCCAATCTAGTGTTGTCTAGATACATCAATGATCCAATCAAGGCCTGTACATCGTAGGATCCACCAAATCTGAATTAGTTGCAGCCTCCTTCAACTTATGTAGATTGGTCTCCATAGGTGTAGACATGGATTTGCGATCCATCATACCAAATCTCTTAAGTATATCAATAGTATACTTCCCTTGACTTAGAATCATCTCATCTGGCTTCTGCCAAACTTCTAAGCCAAGGAAGTAATGCATGAGCCCAAGGTCCTTCATTTCAAACTCAAAAGCCAACTCCTTACATTTGATAATGAGGTGTTCTTCTCCAATAAGAATCAAATCATCAACATATAAAACCAGAATCAATGCTTCACCATCAATTACCTTGAAATACAGATTTGAGTCAGCATCGTTCTTGGAGAAGCCCAAGCTTAACAGGTAACAATCAATTCTTTCGTACCACGCACGAGGAGCCTGCTTAAGACCATACAAGACCTTCTTCAGCCTACAAACATGAGACTCTTTCCCATGTACCTCGAATCCATCAAGTTGCTCAATATAAACTTCTTCCTCAATTACACCATTCAGAAAAGTTGTCTTCACATCCATCTAATGAATCTTCCATCCTCTAGATGCAGTAATCGCGATGATGGTTCTGACAGAAGTATAGCGAGCAATAGGAGCAAATGTTTCTTCATAGTCAACTCCCTCTTTTTGTGAAAACCCTCTAGCCATGAATCTTGCCTTGTACTTCTCAATGCTCCCATCAGCCGCATGCTTGATCTTGAAGAGCCATTTTGAAGATACCACATATTTGCCTTTGGGTCTAGGAACGATGTCTCAAACATCATTCTTCAGAATTGACTGATACTCCTCTGTCATAGCATCTCTCCAAAGCTGTTGACTCGAAGCTTCCTCAACACTGGAAGGTTCGGACTCAATAATCTAACTCATCAAAGCAACATAACTGGAGAACTTATGAGGTCTCTTACTTTCTCTGAAGGTTCCTCTTGGTGCTGCAAACCTTTCTACTTCCTACATTGTTTTCCTAGCCCAGATAGGTCTTTTTCTCCCAATCACAATATCAGTAGGCCTATCAGTAGGTTCCAAGGGCTCAACTGGATCATCATCTTCTTTCGGTTCTGAAGTCTCTCTCTGAATCTCAGGAGTATGGTCAACTTCCATATCCTGAGGAGACTCTTCATTATCAATCTCCATATGAGTACCCTTGGATCTTCTGAATGCAACATCTTCCTCAAATGTGACATCTCTACTAATCTCGATCAACTTCTGACCTGGAATGTATATTCTGTAAACTTTTGATGTCTCACTGTAACCTACGAATATCCCCTTCTTGCCAGAAGGCTCCAACTTTGTTCTCTTTTCCTTCGGTATATGAACATATACTGGACATCCAAAGATCCTCAAATGACTCACCTCTGGCTTCTTCCCAGTAAAGGCTTCTTCAAGAGTCATGTTCTCCAAGATTCGATGAGGACTTCTATTCTGAACATAGACTGTTGTCCTAGATGCTTCTGTCCACAGAAAGGTTTGCAGATCTTGGTCATGAATCATGGCTTTGGTTGCTTCCACGATCGATCTGTTCTTCCTCTCTGCAACACCATTTTGTTAAGGATTATAAGGGACACAAAACTCCCTCTTAATCCCAGCTTCAATGCAGAAATTTCGAAACCTGTCGGAAGTGTACTCTCCTCCATTGTCGGATCTCAGGACTTTGATTTTCTTCCCATAAAGGTTCTCTACCTGAGCTTTGAACTCCTTGAAACTTTCTAATACCTCAGATTCTTTAGTTTTCAAGAAATAAATCCAAGTCTTTCTAGAGTAGTCATCAATAAAAATAATGTAATACAAGAAACCACTCGAAGAAGCAACAGACATTGGACCACATAAATCAGAATGAATGAGATCTAGAATACATTTGGATCTACTTTCTCTACTATGAAATGGACCTTTTGTATTCTTACCCAGAGCGCAACCTCTACAAGTACCTTTGTGCTCCTGATTGAACTTCGGAAGACCTGTCACTATCTTCTCCATGATAGGTAGAGCTTGGAAGTGAAGGTGAGCCAATCTTCGATGCCAAAGATCACATAAGCTTAAAGAATCATGTACTAGAGCCTGAAGAGGACAAGTGCATAGCCTATAGAGGCTCTCATGTCTAACTCCAATCACCCGAGCAGTCTTTAAGTTGGAATTCTTCGTCCACACAAGAACCTTGCCTTTAGAGAATGCAACTTGGTAACCCTTGTCTTCCAAGGCTGAAATGGAAACAAGGTTTCGCTTGATGCCTGGAACATATAGAACATCACACAACTGTAGGGAGATGTTGGAATCCAAGTGGAGAGCGGAGGTCCCAATTCCTTTCACCGAGTAACTAGCATCATCTCCAATAATAACTTATTCACTAGAGTCTCTCTCCACCAAGTTTATTAAATGCTCCCTAAATCCTGTGATATGGCGAGAGGCACCACTATCAATCAGTCAAGTGTTGGTGTCGGTAGGTACATTGCTTGACAATGCCGAGTAGAACAAGTATTCACATGAGTCCTTCTTTGGAGAAGCATCATCAACATCTGCAATGGTGGCCTGCTGCTTAGGTCTGGTTGGACAATCTTTAGCAAAGTGACCATATTTGTCACATCTAAAGCATTGGACTTTGGAGAGGTCCCTCTTCTTCTTGAATGCAGGAGCACCATCAGCTCCTTTATCTCTGTTTCTCTTAAAGTATCCTTTCTTCCCATCTTTCCCTTTCTTCTTCAAAGATTGAGAGGTGAGAACATGAATGTCTTCATTAGTTGAGCTTTGACCAATTCCCCTAGCAGCCAACCTAGACTCCTCTTGAATGCAATCCGCCCTCAATCGATCAAACTTAGAAAGTTTCGATCTTGCACTGATTCCTTGAATGTAGGACTCCCAAGATGAAGGAAGACCATTAAGAGCAAGCATGGTCAAATCCTTGTCATCAACCACATGACCAATTGTAGAGAGTTGATCTCTCAATTCCGAAATCTTCATGAAGTAATAACCGTTTCTCATTTTGCCATCTTCACATGATCGAGTTGTTGCTTCAGTGCAAGTGCCAGGTTGGTGTTGTTGATTTCGTACATCTCCTCCAAGGTTTTGAACATGTCTCTTGTCGTCTTTAACTTGGAGACAATCGAAACAATATAATCCTTCACGAAATCAACTAACATCTTCTTCACTTTGATATCTTTCTTCCTCCATTGAACTTTCCCTTCCTCATCCATAGGTTCGGGGACTTTACTCTCCACGAACTCAGTCAATTCATTTTCTTCCAAGGTAAGCATAATTTTGAACCTCCCTGATGTGAAATTTGATGCTCCCTCGAGTCTATCCTCAATCTTAAGACCGTTCACCATCTTGACAAGAGATAGAAGTAATCAACAATAAGAAAGAGAATAAAGAGTATCGCTGTAATAATAAATCTGATCACGATTTTCTTCACACCCACTCTGATACCATGTTAGTTTTATGATCAGATGTAATGCACAAAAAATTAATTCAAAATCAACACAATGACACAGCAGATACCCAGGGCTCCACTTGAGGGAGAAAAACCCAGCAAAAATATCACTTATATATTGAATCTCAATAACAATGATCTCCTTACAAGAGGCCGATATGGAGGCCAAAATAAAGCATCAAATATGATGCAACACAGAAATACAAAGAGACAATTCGCTGATGAAATCTCAGCCTCTAACAATGCCGAACTGATCTTGAATATAAACTCAATTTGCCTTGAGATGAATTCACACCAAGAATGGAATGGGTGAAATATATCGAATGAACAATGAATGAATGATCAACAATGAGGTCCATCGAGCATATATACATAACGAATGGAAGGGACATGACTCTTAAAAATGAGTCCAACTTCATCAAGGATCGTGTCACATCAAGGTCGGCCTTAACAAACAAATGTATCTCTTTAATAATCGTGCCTCTTCACTAATGATGTTGGCCTTAACAATAAATCGTGCCTCTTGAGAATTGATGTCTTTAACAAATTAAAAATTAATCATTTAATAAATGACATCTCATTTCATGAAATCGTTTCCACCAATTAAATAGCAGTAAGGCTATAATTTAATTGCTTTTGTTCTGGGCTGGAAGGAATCGACCGACGCTGTATATGCACATCAACACAATTGTCAGATGTGTGACAAGGAAAACCGATACTATATAAGAGGTTAGAACAGAATTCAATTTTAGTTTTCAAAAGTTTTTGAAGATGATACATACTGGAGTTTAGAAGCCGTGAGTTGTCTGATTTAATCAGGGCTTCTAAAGAAGAAAAGAGTTTTGCTAGGTCACTTCACAGCGCAGGAACAAGGCTCATTAAAGAATGTCAGACAAGGGAAGAAGTGAGGATACTTCTCACGTTGGAACAATGTTTGAGCCAGGTGAAGCAGTCACCTTCAGGTTAATTAAAACAACATTGACGCCTACAATGACCTCTCTGAAACATCCTTATTGGTTGAGGCATCTAGATGAAGAAATCAATCTACTGGTTAGTTCATGCCTCAGTGAAGTGATGAGAATCTTGGCACCCTTGGTGCCCTATGATGATAAAACTATGAAGAGAGTTCTTCATATGATCATGGAAAGCTTTCAAGATCTTGATGAAACTGATAGCAATCAGTACTCCAGAAGAGCTGCTATACTGAATATTTTTTCAGAACTTAAAACAAGTATGTTGTTGGTGGATTTGGGTATGCAAGATCAAATATATTATTTGATCCATTACCTCTTCATTTCAACTTGGAGTGAACAAGAGGAGGATGTAGTTGCAGCAATGAGAAACATTTTAGTTTTAACTATCAATGAGATCGATGATATTCCAAAATCCATCTTATCTTTTTTGCTAAAAAATTATGAACAAGAAGGAAAGAATTCTTCTATTGCTAGTATGTTGATCAAAGATTTGTTCAATTAGGGTGATGCCACAATAGTGTGTCTCACTTTTGAGACATAATTTTTTCCTGAAATCAATTTTTTTAGAAAAACTAATGATTTTAGCCTTGAGAGGTTCCATTTAAAGGGTTTTAATTGAAGAGGGATAGATTAGACCCCCTTAAATCAAACCCCCTTGGATAGAACCCCTCTAGTATTAAATCATACCCATAATGGAGTTTCCTTCACACCTATCAAAATACTGGGAAAAAAACACATTTTCTTTACCTTTTGACAAATTAAATAATGTCATTTAGAAATGATCTTTTGCATGATTGTAGCCTATGAAACTAGCTTTCCAACAAGTATAGTTTTGACATGTTTTAATTTTATCTTGTATTTAATTTTTAATTTGTATTGAACATAGGTTTTTCTCCGAACATCAAGCTTTTTGTTCTACGGAGGTGGAAAAATAGTAAACCATTATAAAAAAAAAAAAATTTACCCTTTCCCTAGGTATTGATGTCCTTGTTTCACTAAAAAAAGAAAAATTGGATTTCGATATATACACAAGTAGTTAGGTTGTACGACACACATGCATGCTCAAATTATAGTTACAATGACTTCAAAAATTAATTAAAAAATATATATCTAACAAAAAATTATGAACAAATATCCTTTCCCTAGATATTGAAGTTGAGAATCTATATCTCAAAAATTAGAATTTTCTCCTGTATAGAAAAAAAGTTATGTTGTATGACACAAACATTACTTTCTAAAAATGTTGTTTTCTGTTTAAAACTAGTTATTAAAGGAGATGTTGAAATATTCTTGATTTATTTCAAAAAAAATAAAAGTATATATTTAAAATCTACACACAAATTGCCACAAATCACTAGTTTGCATTATCTTCATATTCTTAATGGTTTAAATACTATAGGTCTTAGAAGATGAAGATTTAGTTAAAAATATTGATGTAAATGTCCATCTTGGGAAAAAAGTGAGACGTACTATTCTGATTTCACCCATTAGTGTGAGGGAAAATTGAAGCCTCACTTGAAGAAGACAGAGCAGATAAATGAGGTGGTCATTAATGTAGAAGACGGGAATAAAATGTTGTTTCTCAATGATTCTATGGTGGTTTCTTAGGATGTACCTATTGATATGCATTTGTCTGCACATGTTAAGGATGAGTGCAATGAGGCAACATCAGTTTTGGATATACATGAAGAATCTATGACAAGTAATCAAGAACTCCTTGGTATGCTTGTGACTACTAATGAAGAGATTAGTAATATACCTACTCATGATGGGTTTATTAAAGAAAAGAACTATATTGTCTTCAAACCAGCTAATATTAATGATTCCTTACTTTATTATAATAATGGAAATTCAAGTGGTTTTGAGTTTGACCATCAAACTAAGCTCTTGGAAAAAGATATTAATGAAGATATCAGTTTTGGTGAGTTAGGAGGTAACCCATTGAAAGAGTCACCACTCCAAGAGGAGTAAGAAGGGCATTTTCCTTTAGATCAAAATAATCGGCCCTTCAACAATTGGGATCCGGGTGTGAAGGCACCTAATGTTGTCAAGGAGCCTATATGGGATAATTTTCTCTTTGATCCCAATAAAGTTCAAAATTTGGATTTTATTGCAAGCTATGAGATGGCCTTTGGAGGAGAAGATGTCTTTGACAAAGTAGCTTGCATGGAAAAGCCCCATAGTGAGCCTTTTAAGATGATTGTAGCCACTAAGGAAGAGTGTCATGTCCCCGATTTTTGTGTCGTTTAGAAGCATAATTAAAATAATTAATCTTGTGATATCACATAATTGTAATTGTCCAAGACAATATTACAATTATGAAATCATCATAAATGTTATTATGATATAATAAATATACAAAATGAATATAAAATAATATTATTATTGGACAATTATGATTATTATAGTATACAAATAATACTAATAATGAATATATATTTATAGCCTGAATGAATAATTATTATTATTATTATAATTTGAAATTATTAATATTTATTTAATTTTAATAATAATATTCTGATAAAGTAAATTAATATTATAAATGTTTATCATAAAAATATATTATTATGGCTTTATTCACCTACGGTTATGGAAAGCCACGATTAATGGTTAATCCCCAATTAAAGTGACCTTGAAAGGACATTACCCTTGGGCGTATGCGACTCTTCATTGACCTTCGGGAGAGTATAAAGACCCTGACATGGGAAGGAAGACTAATGATTATGTTTTGCTTATGGAAGTTTATGTATTAGCATCGATATAGGGACGAGTTGTCATCGGTTGGAATGTATGTATGGCTTTAGGGCACTGTCGAATACCATTGGTAATAGCAACAAAAGTATCTCAAGAAAGTATGATATTGGCCGAAGCAATATCACGATACTTTCAGGAATATAGCAACGACCCTGGATGCTACAAGTTTCTACTGAATGAAGCATCAAGCAAGGATTAATGATGACTAGTTTTCGAGACTTGACTCGTCATCTCAGATGGTCCATTCAACCATCGATTATAGTGTCAACATTAAGTAAGAAAGCAGAAGATATAAGTTGGAGATCAACGTATCCTCCATCATGGAACCACTCATCGATGGATTTCAATCCTAATGCGGAGGTCATCATGCGTCCTCTTCTGGACGTCCAAGACAATCAACATGGAGTCGTGGTAAGCAAGATAAGAGACATCAGAAGCGGAGATTCAGACTATGAACTCTGCAGGTTAGAGGATAGTCGGGAAGTGGACATATAACATCAGGGAGTCACAAACAGGGCATCACACCATACATCCGCCACCATCACGGGAGACATACGCCACCACCACTGGACAGAACCACCATGGCGGGAGAACGATAGATGCACTGGAGTGGACCAATTAAGCATTCTAGTAAGAACGAGTTTATTAGTGTTATCTGACTAATTAAAACGAATGTGATCAAAGGCATCAATTAGCTGAAGCTTGAAAGGAAGGAAGGACATCGAATGAAGGAAAGAGTTAAAGGAAAGTAAGTACCATTCTGAGGGATTAAATATGTACGCCACCAACAGGTAAGGGATGATGGTTGTTTAATTATGCACCCATCGATATAGATAAATTGGATGATAAATAATGACATCAATAATATATATATATATATATGAATAATGATATAAGGGAGAATATGCACTACTTACCTAATGTTAGCAAAATAGAATATGCATAGATGCATTCTTATAGGAATAAATATATAAATATTGAGTCATGTAGAAATGATGATATATACATATCAAAGATAGAATATAAGCATTTATATGATTGTCCCAATAATAATGCTTGCAGCAATTATTGAGCTTTATAGGTGATAATAACTCTAGTTTGATAATGGTTTTCTCTTTGATATTCGATAGACGTTAATAGCTCCCCTTTGTACTTACGAAATTATATAGAAGGATCATTCTTATTTGATAATATCACTAAACTGATTGATCTTTAACGCTACCAATGTCTCTTTGAGAAACACTTTGAATGGAAGATTCGGGTTTAGGTGTTTTGATCAAAAAGGGGACATTACAAAGAGTTTGTTGCTACTAAAACTTTTAGGACTGCGATCAATAATGACTCATTGATCAAGTTGGGGGCTTCTTTAGCATATAATCAAGGAGACAGTGAAGGGGAAATAGGGCTAAAAGACCACAAGGCTTTTGCTGATGAAAAGTTTAAAAAGGTTCTCAAATTCAAATCAGATTTACATCATCATGAAGCTGATTGTAAACAAAGGCCCGAAAAATTGTTAGATCTAATCCTCTTCATGACCTTGAGCATTTTCAGCTAGTGGGTGGTGAAAGACTAGAGTCTTGGAGCAGCTATGAGGGCAACGAGGACTAGAAACAAAGTTCTGATTTTGATATGCAACCTATCAACAATTCACCATCCTTGCACATTAATGAGCGGAAAGGTCAATTCATGATATCCATTGAGGATGAGGTGCAAGTCCTATTCAGATTTGACCGCTCAAATAATTTGATTGAAGAGAGACAGGAAGAAGTTAGGGATGGAGCCAATCTCTTTAATTTGCAATTCATCAACGACTCCTTAGAGATTATGAAATTAGATCGGGATTATGTCAACGAATTCGCAAAGAAGACCATTGGTGCATTCCAAGGAAGTGAGAGAAAGGTTGATAAGCTTACTCTTGAGCTTGAATCAATGAAGCGCATGTTAGAGAATGCTCCGTTGGGTGTAATGGAGGTAGAAGACCAGCTAGCTAATTTCAAACATCTCAGAGAGTATGGGGACGAGTTACACTTTGTAATTGATAATCCTCCAAGCTTGCTGGTAAGTGAATGCATAGGAGGTTTAGAGGATCCAATCTCCATATGGGAAGTATTGATTCATGATGACTTCCCCATCTTTGACACCAAGGTGTTATCAAAACATGTTTTGGTAGCTGATGAAGGTTTATTTACATCAGCAAGGAGTGTGGATTTCAGACTTGTTATTCATGAAGTTTGAGAGAAAGAAGGACCAAAACATGTTGTTTACATGCTTGACAATCCATTCCTTGGGTTGACTGATGCCTTAGTTCATATTAGACCATTTTGGGACATGGTTTTGAAGACAATGTTTATTTCAAGCTCCCTTGTTTTTGAAACCTTCGTGGATAGACTTCAGTGGTTCACCAAAGAAGTCAATAATTTCTTGAGTGTGCATTTGGAGTTGATTGGCACTGGAGAATGTGTTGTTTCTTCTAGGGTGTGGTGGATCATTCTTGGTCAGGTATCCTTGTCTGGCATCCTCAATGTGGTATGAAAAATCTTTTTGGGTATCGTAGGAAGGTTCCTTGGAGGGATAAGGATCAAAATATCAGAATTAATGGCGTTGTTCCCTTCCTTACCAGCCACATGATGGTCCCATTTGTTTATCAACAAATGGATTGATGAGGAAATTGGAGCAAAGAATGGTTCTTTGTTGTGAAGGAGCTATTAGAGTGGGTGTTTCCAACTTTGAATATGAGCAGATTGGTCAAAATGAATGAGGATTTTCAGTATTGCAGCAGATGTTCCTTTCCTAGCATGTTGATTTCTCTTAAATCTGATGTTGAGTCATTCATTTTAGACTTGGTGGGCAGTTGGTACACTCATATTTTCACTTCACAATCTCTTTCCAGAGATGATTTTTGGCTTCAAATGGGAAAATAGGTGGATTGGACTAATTAGAATCAGTTTTTGGATATTATTCGAGCTCTTGT
The DNA here is from genome assembly GCA_007258455.2 of Sequoia sempervirens. NCBI lineage: Eukaryota > Viridiplantae > Streptophyta > Pinopsida > Cupressales > Cupressaceae > Sequoia > Sequoia sempervirens. The sequence continues at coordinate 12,915 of VDFB02043625.1, forward strand.
CAGTGGTTATCCGCACACATTCTATTGTACTTATATACGAGGCAGCGAACCTTGGGCTGATTTGGTTCATCATTCTGAGACTATTGGAGAAAGGGTTGTGAAAGATTTCAAGTGTCTTGATGAATACATCTGTATTTTTCAGAGAAGGCATTGTACATCCTTGAGGAGTTTTGAGGATGAGGCTGATGAACTTTTGCAAAGAGTTGCTTTCTTCTTTGCAAGAAGCCTTGAAGGAGTCACAAGGGCAGTCGTGACTTTGTTTGATGCTTTGAGGATTTTTGCTAATGAGAATATTTTTGAGTTACTTAGATCATTCTTCCTTCGGCCCAGAATGATGATGATCAATGGGATTGATGATATTAAATCCTCAGACTTTGAGGTGTGAGATGCTGCAATTTTTTGATTTCAATTCCTTCCGATCTTTCAGTTTAAGTCACATGTTTGGAAACCTTTTAGGGTTACGAAGGAGGATAGAGCAGTATTGGAGTATTGGTTATGCTTGTGAGATCAGTGTGGTGCAGCATCAGCATGGTGAGTCTTTACTGAGATGGATATGGAACCTTGGGATCCAACCATTTGTATCAATGTTTGGAGTGTAGTGGTATAGCTTGAGGACAAGCAATTTTGGGAAGGGCGGACTGTAATGTCCCCATTTTAGCTCTACACTCTTCATTGGGAATTACCCTATTTCCGAAAACCCGTAGGCTGATCAAAAGTGGAAATTAGGGTTTCCTATTTTGTAGGAGGTTTCAACTTGATTTTTGGAGGCTCGCATGTAGAAATTTGGAAGTGAGATTAAGGGAGCTTTTTGGGTTTATGGAGAGCTTCAGGATGTGGTGGCATGCATGTTAAGAAAATGACATGCAATTTTGGCAGATACCTTGCATGCAGGAAAGGTTTCTAGGTTTTCAGAGAGCTTCAGAATGGTGTAACATGCATCTCCATCTGACAACCTTTCCAGGCACTTACTATTTATAGTAAGTCATCACGGTTGCCCGGTTTGTGCTCAAAAGGCATTTGGAAACACTTTTATTTTTAGCAGTTTGCTATTTTTAGCATTGTAACGAGACTCGCCATGACTCGCCATGACTCGATCCCGGGCCGAGCCATGGCCGAGTCTGGGGAGCTCGGACTCGGACACGCCGAGTCCAGAGCCGGACTCGCCGGACTCGCCGGACTCGCCAGACTCGCCAGACTCGCCCAGACTCGCCCAGACTCGGAGAGTCCCGACCCTGTGACCCGGCCGCGGCAGCAAGAAGTTAAAACACTAAAAAAACATAAAACTAAAAGTTAAAGTTAGTTTTTTTTTTGTTCTATATGTTCTCTCCAACCCTAAAAGCAACTTCATTTCACTCTTTTGGCAAAATAGGAGGAGAAGAGAGAGTTGTGAAGAAAAATAGGAGGAGAAGAGAGGGCAACCAGCAAATTGTTTAAAACAAAAGCAAGGTCATATATCATTTGGGAAGCTTCATACTGCTAAGGAGGTGCATTGAAAGTTCATTGCTAGTGATTGGGAGGAGTTTGCATTGCATTCCAAGCCAAATCTAAGAGGTAAGTTTGATTTTAATGGTTTTTTTTGTGTTTTTTTAACAAATAATTCATTGTAATTTGTAAAATCATTGTTTTTAAATTATTATAGTTTGCATTTTTATTTACAAACCCTACTTGCAACTTAAATAATTTTACAAACCCTACTTGTTATTGCAGCCACATTCATTTGCAAATCAAACCATATTATTATTTTCACAATGTCTCAAACCCCAGTCAGAAAAGACCCTGCTTGGAAACATGCTGAAATCTTTCCCGGAATGAAAAGAGGAGAAGCAAAATGTAAATACTGCAAAACAATATATCATGGAGGCATAAATAGATTGAAATACCACCTTGCACGCATACCCATCCATGATGCAGTGGGCTGCACCCTAGCACCTATTGAGGCTGTTCGTGAAGTGCAGGTGCAATTAGAAAATTTTGAAAGGCAAAAAGAAATTAGAAAGAGACAGAGGGAGGAGTTGGCAGGTGTTGGAGTTGGACAGGGACTTGGTGCTGTTGGAGATGCTTCTTCCATGCCTCCATACCGTCCTAGTGCTAGTGCTTCTGCTAGTGCTTCTGCTTCTGCACCATCTATTCCTATGCGTACTCCTAGTGCTGGTGGCGCTGCTACTGCTAGTGGTAGTGGCAGTATTAGTATTGGCCCTAGAGTTCGTAAATCTAGGGTGGACTCATATTTTGTACCACGCACTACTCCTGGTTCCCAACCGTCGCTTGAGAGCATGGGTTGGAACAAGGATGCACACGATGCAGCAAAAAAAACAATTGCAGACTTTTGGTACTACTGCACCATTCCCTTCCATGTAGCCAGGTAATTCTTTTTTCGTTTAATTGTTTTAAAATTTATATTTAAATTTTATTGTTTTAGAATTTAGATGTATCTCACTATCGAATTCAAATTTAAAGTTAAAAACTTAAATCTTTTCATTTTATGACATGTTTTAGGTCTCCTTTTTGGCAAAACATGGTTGATGCAATAACCATATGTGGGGCGGGGTTCAAAGCCCCCAGCGAAGATGAATTAAAGGGCCCACTTTTGACTCAAAAGGTGGCGGATGTGAAAGCACAATTAGAGGAGCAGCGTGTGCAATGGAGGAGGATTGGTTGCACCATCATGACTGATGGTTGGACCGATAGGAGAAATAGGACGCTGTTGAACTTTCTAGTTTCCTCTGGAGGTAATTGTACTTACCTTAATACATTGATATTTGAATTTGATTTAGTGATTAATAATTTAATAAGGCTGATTTATGTTTTTAATTTATTGAATAATTGGTAATTTGGTTTTGCTTATTTTTTCAGGTGACACTGTCTTCATAAAGTCCATTGATGCTTCCGCCCAATTCAAAAATGCCACATACTTATGTGAGGCTATAGAGGAGGTGATAGCCGATGTGGGGGAAGAAAATGTAGTTCAAGTGGTGACAGATAATGCAGCAAATTATGTTGCTGCTGGTAGATTATTGATGGAGAGGCACCCAACTATATTTTGGACTCCATGTGCCGCCCATTGCATTGACCTCATGATGGAGGATCTTGGCAAGCTCCCATGGATAAAAACATGTATGGAATCAGCAAGAAACATTTGCAAATTTGTTTACAATCATGCATGGGTGCTTAACCTTATGAGGCAATACACGGGGTTGAGGGAGTTGTCTCGTCCTGGCATCACTCGGTTTGCATCAAATTTTATCATGTTGCAATCCTTGATTCGGTCAAGGGCACCTTTGAGGCGCATGTTTGCTAGTGAGGAGTGGTCTTCCTCATCCTTTTCTACAAGCACTGCAGGGATTGCTGTGGCTGATTGCATATTTGATGAGGCAGGGTTTTGGACACCAGCAGATGAGATTGTGAAGGTAACATTTAATTCTTTATTATGTTTTAATTTTTAATCATATCTTACTTTTATTTGTTCATTTTCATTGACAGTCACACTTACTTATTTGTGAAACATGTTTGCACTTTGCAGTTTATTGAGCCCTTGCTAGTTCTCCTACGAGTTGCAGATGGGGAGAAGCCCGCAATGGGCTACATATATGAGGGCATGGATAGGGCCAAAGAGGCCATTAGATCAGTCTATGGTGGAGTTGATGATAAGTATCGTCCCATTTGGGAGATCATTGATAGGAGATGGCAAAACCAACTCCATAGGCCCATCCATGCAGCCGCATGTTTCCTAAATCCGGCCTTCCACTTCCGCCGTGATCTCCGTGCAGATAGAGAAATTCTTAGTGGGCTCTACTCGACGATAGAGAGAATGTTGCCCTCTGTTACTACACAGATAGTGCAGGAGATAGATGCCTTCACTAAGGCACGAGGAGACTTCTTTGCACGTCAAATGTGCAAAGATAGTAGGACAAAATTAATGCCAGGTAAAAATATATTTAAGGCAATAATTTTCATCTTTTTATATTATAATTTATTATTAAATGTTGAACTTGAACTTGAAACTTGAAATGAGATTGATTTTGTTTCTTTTTCTCATCTCAGATGGATGGTGGGAGATGTTTGGTTCTGATACACCGAACCTGCAAAATGTTGCCATACGAATATTGAGCCAGCCATGCAGTTCATCCGGTTGTGAGCGCAATTGGAGTATGTTTGAGCACATACACTCCAAGAAGCGCAATAGATTGACAGTGGAGAGGATGAATGACCTGGTATATGTTCATTACAACCTTCGGCTCAGATACAGGAAGGCTTTTGACCACGACAACACCCCGATCTGTTTAGAGGAGGTTGATCCACAGTCTGAGTGGATCACTGAGGCTACAGACGCAGTCTTTAGTGACGAGGACCTTGATTGGGTGGACCAGGCAGAGAGAGAGGCTGAGGTTGTAGCCATGGCTGAGGAGGAGGCTAGAGCACGAGGAGACATAGCTACTGGTGGTGAGAGTGGTATGGGGACTCAGACACAGGCAGAGACTATGGCTGCAACTGCAACATCATCCAGGACCTTTAGACGCCTTCGTAGGAAGGATGCTGGCTCCACTGTGCCATAGGCATAGAGTGATAGACTTATAGCTATTGTTTTGAATCTTTTGATATTTCATATTTGTATGGAACATTTGATGTCATGGATTTCATTTTCCATGAGTTTTGTATACATTTGACTAATTTTATATATCAAAGTATGTTATTTCCTTCAGCAGCGCAACTACAATTTGTGTACTTTATACTTATGTGATCATTGTATATTTGTGTATGTGATCAAATTTTCTTTTATTTGTGTTGTATTCAATAAAGGGTGCTTGAAACAAGTTTTAAATCTTTAAAAATCTCTAATTTTCTAAGGTTTTTTCAACTTTTTCATTTTGCCGAGTCTGCGCCGAGTCCGAGTCCGAGTCGCCGAGTCGCCGAGTCGAGTCACCCTAGCCGAGCCGAGTCCGAGTCTCGAACTATGATTTTAGTAAGTTCTATTTATGGCAATGTCATCCTAGTAGCAGCTCAATCATCTCCAGTTCATCTTTCTATTTTTGGCAGTAAGACAATTCAATTTGGGCATTGGTTCTTCTTTCCTCTTGGAGCTAAGTTTCAATACTTAGTCAATTTTCAATGTTGCTTTTTGGACCCCATGCCTAGGTGAATGACTTTAAGTTGTTTTTAAAATGGGGCCATGTCTTGGACACCTAAGTGGAGAAGTTTAATATTTTTCAAAGTTAATTAAATGCTTTTACCTTGGACGCCTAGGGGAGGAGATAATAAAGTATTTTTAATATTTTAAAAGTGTATTGAGGAGATGGGTGTCCCTTTAAGGAAGCCGAATGGTTTGATCTTGGGAGTTACAAGTTGATTCAGTTACCCGTTGAGCTTATTTATCGAAGCCTTGCTCATTCATTCCTATCTTTTGGAAATTTGATAATGTTATGTTGTTGAACTAAGTTCAAACTTTGCTACGAGGGTTGTGTGCCTTCTAGCTTTCTATGCCATTCTTCGGGCCTAAAACTATGGCTTCCTAGATGGTGACTAAAGACTGCGCTTCACATAGAGGTGCAGATAGAGCTCAATCTTGTTCGTGATAGCAGATTGCTATTGTATAATCTGTTATTGTTCTTCATTATAGACAGATTGTTGGTTTATAATCTATTTATATTACTGTTGGAAGTGCTAGCTGAAGCACATTTATGTTTGTGGCTTCATTAGCATCATTCATTTGGTTTTGGGTATTGATGCCAGCTGTGCAACTATGGAAGGCGCCTCATCCCACTAATTTGCAGATTTTATCTCTGTAAATCCGATTTTTAAGAGAAGGTCGACCCTTCCTGGAGGCCATACCATCTATTGTTGTGTATTGGGATTCGTGCCATTGTTAGGTGTGAAATTTGAAGGTGTCTAGCTATTGTAATTTAGACGCCTAGCTTCAAGGATTCATCTGCATTCAATTTCACATCAATCGGGCTTCGTTTGGCGAAGATAATAGCATTTTGGTGAATCTCTTCATTGCTGGTCTGATTTTTTGTACTTGTTGTTTCTAATCAGACTTGTTAATTTTCGATATACTGCTGATTAGAGCTCCATTTCTATATCACTTTCATATTGTATCAGTTAGAGGTTTTTACTCTAACTCTTGGTGGCTTTGAAAGAATATCTTTGTGTTTTGTGCAGCTGAAAATATATCATCATAAAGCTGGTTTAATAGTACTAACAACTATTATCTTTATTGCTGCATTTTAAGTTTTGTATTTAGCTCCCACTAGATAAGTGGTTGAAGCATTTTAATTTCAGCACATTAAGTTAAATAAATTTCCCCCACTGAACAAGTGGTAGTGAGGATTAAATGGTCGGCTTGCCGCCTCATAATTGTAATATCTTTGCTCCCACTGAATAAGTGGTTGAGCTCATGGTAGGTTATCTGCCTACTTTGTATTTCCAGCATTTTACTTTTCATCCATGGTCGGCTAGGCACCTAGCAAGCATTGTATTTTCATTTTCCAATTGCTAACGATCCCCGACACCATATTCTCTCACCTTGCCAACACTGGGATCTTGGTGATCAAAAGGTGGAGGGTTACTTTCCAAGCTGGTTTATATTTGGAGCTAATGCTAACAGTGGTGTTTGTGCTGATCAAAAATCGAAAAAATTAAGGGGGAATATTACATTCACCTTCCTTGTTGCAAGAATCATCCGACATTATCAAATCAATTTTGCAAGATGAGTTGTCCTTAAGTTGAACAATTTGTTTATGAGTTTGACTACCATTCTTTGTTAATATTGTATTGCATGGATTGATTGATAAAACAATACCAATGATATCAACCATTGAATTGCTTTGCATATCCTTAAGTTCACTTATTGGTGTGAAATTGAAACTGTGCTTGGGTATCATTGTATCCTCCTTAGTACATAAATCAACAATGGAATTACTCTACAACAGAATTTCCAACTCATTTTTTAAATTGTTGAATTTCTTTTTGCAGGTTTGAGAATCCCATTGGAGATTGAAAACACTTTTCACTCTCTATACAATAATATAATTGTTTTGCTATCGCATTAAAACATGTTACTCTTATCTAACCACCATTATAGTCAAGTAGATCAAAGCTAAAAGCTTTTCCTTTGCCATTTGTGTTTCTAAAACAATGAAGTTGTTTCATAGTCACTCTAGCCTTTATTGTCCATCAACTCTGGTAAGGATTCAAGGCTGTAATAGGAATGATTCTTTTAGGAGCTTCATTTCCTGTAGTAGTTTCGTGATGAGATGTATTGTTTGGAGGCTGCATCCCTACATGACCATAATGTAGGGAAAATTATAATCAATAAAACATAATAATTTTATTTTCTTTTCATTGTATTTTTCTAAGTGAATAAATAATAAATTATAATTAATATATTATTATTAATTATGTAAGTATTATTTTATAAATCAATATACAAATAATCAATATATATTTAATGCTATTATTAATTTAATAATTATTATATATAATATTTTTTATCATATATATAACTAATTATATAAATATTATATTACAAATTAATATATAAATAATTAATTATATTTAATATTATTATGAATTTAATGATAAGTATATATAGAATTTTTAATTATATTAATATATAATTTTTTAATATTATGTTTTTGATTATGGGTAAAACGGGTTTTGATGGGGCCCCGAAACCCAGTACATACGGTTTTGAAGGGATCTGAAACCCTATCCAAGGCAAGAAAGCTACAAACAAAAAGAAATCAACAAATCATCGGCAGCCAAACAGCAGCAGCCCTCAAAGATCAAACTCAGACTACAAACCAATAACAATAAAGACCATAAACCCAAACAACCAGATTTAAACAGCACTAACCACCTGAAACAGTCAGGCAACAATACAGCCAAGCTGCAACAAACCATCTGCTCAGTATATAATTTTTTAATATTATGTTAATAATATTACATTATTCAATTCAAAGCATTACATTTATATATTTTTAGTATTATTAATTTTTAATAATATTATATAAATAAAGAGGAAAATTAAAAATTAAAAGCAATAAATCTGAAAAATTAATCTTACTACAAATATATGAAATTATATTACAATGAAAAAAAGAAATAATAAATACCTTTGTAAAGTTTATGAAACAACTGTGTCTAATTACTGGTATGTCCTTGGTCTGTTAGCTGAAAATAAATAACCAATGTCAAGAAATTATAGGTCTGCAAGCAACATAGAAATAAAGATTGCAAATCTTTATGAGATCTCTATAGGATACCCCCCCCTCTCCCTGAAGCCTAGAAGAGCTCAAAGTACAGGAAACAAGAGCCATCTCTTGTCCTTTGGCCTATTCACTTAGCCTTCTAATCACAGAAATTCACTTTGCTTTAAACCTAACTTCAAGCCCTTGAGGTTTAAATAAAATCTTCAATGAGCTTCATGGGAAATGCCGATCTCTGATAGAATAAATCAACACATTCTTCTCAACAAACTTTAGTTCTGTTTTCAGAAGTATATAGATTTCTCTTCTAAAATAAAAGTAATTAAACAATACATTTGTTCTTTTACTCATTTGTGTTACTCTATTAAAAAAATCTCCAAAGCTTCCTACTCTTTGAGGAGAAGCAGATCTATCTAATTCGTGGAACTATTCTTTATAATTATAGATTATGTAATTCATGTCTTCGACCCTTGAGAATTGAAGTGTATTCCCCTCTTTATCATGGTTATCACAAGGTTCGAAAATTTTGCAACTCTAATATGAGGCCTCAATCCCAACAAGTACTTATAGTTATGAATTTAATCAATTTCAAACATATATGGTAAGGCTTACAAATTGAAATGCTGCACTGGTATTCTTGTTGTATCCCTTCTATAATGATCTTTCTCATTAGTTGAGAGTTGGGCTCTTGCATCCTTCTTGTCACTTTGGTTCGAATAATATTTTATGATAGCTGAGTGGTTTCGTCACTTTAAAATTTTAAATCAAATTATATGCTAAGTTTCTTTACTTAGTGACAGTTATTTATAAACTTAGGATATCAATGCACCAGAAATGTTTACCAATCAAGCAATGTACTTACTAGCAACCAATAAATAAAAGTGCGATCATAATGCACCATTGTGAATAAATCCTCCTAAATATTTAAGTATGTGATGTCTTACATTCCATCATGCTTGCCAGTAGGTTCGTCATACTGAACTCCAACCCAAAATCCAGGCGCGAGAGTTTCTGCCCTTCCAAGAAACATAACAACTCCCCTCTTGCCACCAGGATCAACCTCACATCTATCACCTACCTGAAAATGTAAACATGAAATTAACATGTTGAAATAGCCGTGATATGTTTCATGTAATTTTTATGCCAAACAGATTTGGACAAATGAGCTCCCAAATGATTAAAACTGAATGAGGATTTCGACATTGAATTCCAAAATCTCAGAATAGGCAAATTCATGAGGTACAGAAAATCCTGTTCCAATAATCAACTTTTAAATTCTTTAATCATCAATTGTAATTAAGACATGGACTCTCCTCCAGCTTCAAACCCATAATGATTTTTACAATGTGTAAAGACCTAGCATTGAACATTAATGATATTCATTATGCATGTGAAACAAAATAGAGACATGAACTAACATAGTTCGCTCATGATTCTAAGTATTATTGACCACAAAAACCTTTCAAATGTACAAAAACAACCTTATCTGATAATATTTCCACATATAAACCAACTAGACTGCAATAGAGCAAAAACAGTATCTGGCATAAACTCCAAGCTTCATATGAATTGAACTGTTAACCTTGAATGCATCACACTGCATCAAATTTTATCCTTAAATAAAATGTCAAAATATGTCCCATAAGTGTTTCTTGAGATCCTAATGTTAATATGAAGCCATGGAAGCTGTCTGGTTTCCAGTACTACACAGTATACAGTGTGCCAGACTAAAATATAGGCATATACCCTTTTCCAAACTTCCATACAAGATTGAAAAAAGAATGCACAATCTGATTGGAAATGAGAAGCAAAAGATAATGAAACTAGATTATAAAATGCATATTATCAGAAGAGCAAAAATGGATACTTCATATACACATGGTCTAGAAATATAAAATTGTTTTTAAGGCCAAATCACACTCATACTTGAGTAGTGCAATCTATACAGAAAATGCAATCTAATGGTTGGTGAAGAAAAAGTGATCAGGGGATGTTAACTCATATCAGAGGAAGAAACTCTAGACACAGTTAACCAACACTCAAGGTCACATAACTTTGCAAAAAAGGACTACTATTTATTTCAATATTAAAGTATATATGAAAGCATGTTTACATATTCACATAATCTACATATCTTCTTGAAAAACTATCAAATCATTTGATATGATTAACACTCTGACTTATAACAGACATGTAAGTTATATCCATTTACATAAAAAGCATATTTCCTTGTAAGCAGTCCAAAACATTCATTGTAACATTGTTGATCCAAATTTGGGAATAGGAATCTTGCACTTCAATAAAGGAAATTATTCTAAATCATAAACAATAACAATTATGTACATGCGACATCATAACAGCATTCAGATCAACAGAAATACTCATAGATGAGACAAAAGACATCTCAAATGCTTTATCTTAAGGACAAACATTTGTAATTTGCAGTATTGACAGAATACATGAGAATTAGAAATGCAATACATGAAGAATCAAAGAAAAACCCTCAATAGTTGTTGTGTTGTTGTTTTGAATAAAGAAAAAATTTATTAAATGTAAATTATCCCAATTGGAATAAATTCTAAATTCTTGCAAATATCATCATCATGCACCTTATAATGCTGCTGCTGTAGGGAGTGCAGAAATCAGAAATTACTCGGCAGTATTTCCCAACCCTACAATTCCTTTCAGCTCCCTAATATTCCATCGTCTTTTCCAATTACTAGCATATAATGATAGTTTCAAGATAAAGAATAAATTCCTTAATATTTCCTTGTACGGCACCTTGGGAAACAATTCTTCAAGTTCACAGCTACTAATATAAAGCTAAATAAGACTTCAAAATGAATTGCATTCAACAAAGAAATAATCACTGTTTTTCTTAGGTGTTGTACAGTCAGCTATAGCAGTACTTGGGATGGTACAGTTGGGATTGACCTCCCAACATGAAATATACCGAACCAATTTTTTTCCAATTTTCAATTACAATAAGCAATGCAGCACACATCCGTTAGGGTTAGCACTTAAACCAAAACGATGCGGACTTCAACTCTAACCAAGAATGTACACCAGGATCCCGAGATGGGCAAGGTGTGAGCATATGGTTAGAGGATCTCAAAGCAATGCAATACTGAATAACTCTAACCAAGAATGCGCCAGATGACGGCGAGCATATGGTCAGAGGATCCCTATCGACTACAATGCTGAAAGTAACTCGACGCCAAGAATGTGCTATCCAACCCAAGGTGGGAATGGAGCTACCATATGGCGGAGATTCAAAATACTACAATGCAATGTAAAATGTAAATAGGCGGCAAGCCAACCTCTTCCACTTATTCAGTGGGTATTACAAGCATGAAGAGAAAGATGAGATGAGATGCTGACAGTACTACTGTTCAGCTTACAATATAAGGAGAATTGCCTGCCAAGAGCTAGAAGTTAGAACTAAAAAGTGCTGCAACAATATAGAAGATTCTCCCTTACTTAGCAGAATTCCAAAGCCAATAACACCTCTCAGAATACCACTCTTTATGTTCTGATTTGTGACAGACCTGCACTTAAAATGCTTAATCAGCAATACAAAAAACCACTAAATTGCTCACTACTCTCTCAAAACCCATCCCAAATGCCAAAGACCTAATGCATAGTGTTCCTAGGATGGAGGCGCCCTAGAAGGAACCATAAAACAGACCCCAAAACTGATATTTAATTTTTTGCACAAACTTCAAGAAACCCAAATGGTACGGCCTCTAGTGAGGGGCAATTTTCTTCCATAAAATTCAATCCTTCATCAAAAAATCTGAAACTCAACAAATAAGGTCGCCCTTGCCAAGGAATTGCAATGAGACAATACCCAAAAGAAGATAAATTTTATTTTCAAATCTATGATTGAAACTCATTTACAGCCATGATAATCAGCAACTCCAAAAAATTACTAAAATGCATGAAACTGACTACATATGCAAAACCAAAATGCTACAAGCAATCCTCACGACAAGATTCTCTCAACTATAACTATCTCATCACTAGTTGCTCTCTTTCAAGCAAGAAGCAATGCCAAGGCTACGAGGCATTCATTCCTCGAAGCGATCCCAGTACCTTTCCGGCACAGTAACATTATTGTAGACAAACGATAATCACTGAAGAGCAAAGGCCTCATTTATAAGCTCAGCAAGAGAACTCTAGATGCTTCTAGAAAGTGCGCCCTAATTTCAAATTGAGTTTGACTTCATTTCCTCCAAAAGAAGGCGTCCCTTTTCAAGGCTTTAATTTGACTTTATTTTAATTCACCTCTTCAAAGAATAGGCGTCCCCCTCCAAGCAAGCATTAGAACCTTTTAAAAATATTCAATTATCTCCAATGGGCGTCCACCCTTGAAAAGCCACCTTTTAAAACAACTTGAAGTGAAGTACTAGGCCAAGGGGGTGGTCAGCATTAAAATATAACATTATTTAAATAAATTGAACTTATCTCTCCAAACGCATCCCAAGGCCAAAAATGAAGAAACCAACTGAACCAGCCGAAAGAGAAAACCAACTATGCCGAGAATAACAGGACCACTGCCAAAAATAGAATTTACTAAAAATAGTAAATTCCAAAAAGTGCTCGGAACGCAAAGCAAGTCACACCACTGCGAAGCTCTCTGAAAACCCAGAAAGAATCCGCAATTCAATCCCCAAATTTCAAGCAACAACAACCTCCAAAACAAGAAACCCTAATTTCACCTTCTGAGTAGCCTACGGGTCTCCGAAATAGGCCAACGGTCAACTGAAAAGATCATGCTCGAGAAGGGGACATTACACAACAACACAAAAAAATTATGCCATTTTATTTATTTCATAATTTTTGGGAATAAATTCCCATACAAAATAAATGCCTTCAAAATCTTTCACTATTGACCCACAAATAACTGAAATCTTTAATTTCGGTTATAACTCACAAATTCTGAAAACTTTATCAATTCTGAACGGTACCACCTACGAATTTTTTTATTTGAAAGTTGAAGCTTCTCACAATTGAAAACCTAGAACAACGCACTAAGTCCACCTGTAATTCCTGAATGAATCCACCCAATATTGGCTAAGGAAGATCTTTCACTTCCCAAATCAATATTCGCCTTAGGGTTTCGTCCTAGGGTTGTTGTTGAACACTCTTGCTCAATCTCCACCATTGGGACTTCAAGAAAATATCAAATATCCAAAATATCAAAAATGAGGAAATGACTTCTCCCCACCTCCTTTTATAACCCATTTTTGCGATGTTTCTAGAAGTTATATTTTATAACCATTTGATAAATTTCTAAGAAAATCATATATTATCTCTTTATAAAATGACTTCTATTTTAATTTACTTTTGAACCATATGAGTCACTTTATAATTAAAATAATTTTATTTCCACACAACCACCAAGTTGTCGAAAATACTAAAATATCAATTATAAATTTTGATCATGCCAACATAACCTTAAGTTTGCAAGATATCAATCTTAATGAAATTGCTAGGAATATTACATCATTTATTAGGTTGGTTAGTATGGTTTACCATATGCAAATAATTATATTAGAATTGGTTGTGATTGTATTACGAGTTGTTAGAACTCGTCTATGTAAAGGGATTTGTTATAGGAGGTGTAACAATCATCCTATAATATAGGATATGTCAGTCCTATATATAATATGTATTGAAGGAAAAATAATGGTGAAACACATATTATTTTGTGTAAATATTTTGCAAGCTTATATTATTTCTGCCCATTTTTCTCTCATGGTATTAGAGCAGGGCGTCCAAAAATATCTTTCACAGCCAGTTCAGTAAAATCGTGATTTCTCTCTCAATACTAAACGAAAAATAAAAATTCAAAATGTCCTGGAAAGCTTAAACATAGGGGAACAAAACCCAGAAATCATTTGAAGCTATTCTAAGTATTTCGTGAGCACTTTGGCGTGCAAAATGGAGGTGAAATGAAGGCTGCATGAATGTTTCAGCACTATTATCTAAAGCGATTCAAATTTGTAAGTCATCAATTCAGTTTAATGCACAGGTTTTAAACATTTATCACCCTCAATTGTAGTGTCCATTCCATACTTTAATAAAGGTGAAGACATATGAAGGTGTTTAGAGGCAATAAGAAAGAAGACTTTCAAATTTGTGGAGTTGCATCTCAGAATGCCTCATTTCCCAGTCTGATTGCATGCATTCCTTCTGATATCACCACCATTAATCCATGGTTTATAGAATAGACAAGTATTGGATTGCCATATGTCCCATAAAAGCACATTCTTTCTTTGATCTTGATTAGGTTGTCATGCATTAGTTTCTCTATATTTTCTATTTTATATGTACTAGAAAAGGGAGGTTTATATATTAATTTTTTTTATTTATTAGTTTTTAAGTATTCTCAATCATCTCAAGGTGCATTATCGGTGGAATCTGACACCTTCAATATTGTTTAGATTACAGGGAGAGTCAAATAGTGTTTATTAAAAAAAACACATGTTGATAGAGAAATTTGGAGGTTCAGAGTTCCACACATGGCAAATCAAGTTATAGTTGATCCTTATTGAAAAGGATCTATGGGATGTGGTAAGTCGAGCAACAACACAGACAACTGATGCTAATGGATGTACAAAATGGACTGCAAAGGATCGAAGAGCAATGGCTTTAATTGGTCAGGGACTTTCAGATGTATACCTCCACCATATTGATTTATCAAAGACCTCAAAGCAAGTATGGGATGATCTCAATGTTTTGTTTGGATCACAAGCATCAAGTGCAAAGATGAGCCTAAAGGAGAAATTGTTCGGGCTGAAAATGATGGAAGATGATAAAATTATTCAACATATCAGTAAGTTTCGTTCTCTAATGAATCAACTAGCTGGGATAAAAGCTAAAGTAGATGATGATGATGCAAAAGCTAATTTTGTTAAATAGCATGCCTCCTAGCTATGGTAATATTGTGTTCACATTGAACAAAGTAGATGCTAACCTAGAAGATATAATATCTACTTTAATTGATGAAGGACCTAAGAAAATTGACTCAACTTTAGAGGAGACTGCAATGCTTGGAAAAAACAAGCCTAACCATTCCCAAATCCAATTCTTCTACATCAAAGGGAAATCGTTTTTTTAAGGATAGAATTTTGTACTACTATTGAAAGAAAAAGTGACACATTATTATGAATTGCATTCAGCGTGCCAAGGATCTCCTCAATGGCAAGCTAAATATAGATAAAGCATTGGTCATAGACAATGATGAAGATTTTCTTTTTGAAATAGCTACTGAAGACCCTCCACATGAGAACAATAAGGAGGACTATATTTTCTAAATCAAATCAAAAGTTTGTATTTGTGATTGGATGCGTTTGTCCCCAATCACAATTTTTGGTTGTTTCTGAATGGATGTGTTTGTCCCCATTCACAAGATGGTGTATGTGATTGGAAGTGTTTGTCCCCAGTCACATTTGTTGGGTAATTATGATTAAATGTGTGTCCCCAATCATAATTGTTGTGAGCAAATGTGTGTGTCCATGTTCATAACTGATGTTGGATAGATGTGTATTTCTCTATCCAAACTTGGTGTAAGACCTTGGATGGATGTGTTAGTCCCTATACTTGGTTCCATGGGTAGATGCATTTGTCCCTGTCCTTGGAAAAAGTTTAGAAGCATAGTGAGACAAGTTCCACAATTGCTTGTCATGAGTAGAAGTGTATGTCCCTACTCTATTATGTTTTTGTTGAACTATTGAACGTGGTCATCAAGTATTGTTAGTCTACCTATCCCCATTTGAAGAATGATGTAATATGGGGGGGTGTTAGGTATATTACAATCATTTATTAGGTTGGTTAGTATGGTTTAGCATATGCAAATAATTGTATTAGAATTGGTTGTGATTGTATTACGAGTTGTTAGAACAACTCATCTATGTAAAGGGATTTGTTATAGGAGGTGTAACAATCATCCTATGATATAGGATATGTCAGTCCTATATATATAATATGTATTGAATGAAAAATAATGGTGAAACACATATTATTTTGTGTAAATATTTTGCAAGCTTCTATTATTTGTGCCCATTTTTCTCTCAAAAATTTGGCACTTTCCAAAAATAGAAAACTTCTCCAAGAAATGTGGAAAGCACCCAAAATGTTTGAACTACATTCGTGAAGTACCATGGGACTCACCTTGATTTCTTGAACTCACTACCATTGTTGGAATTCCATCCTAAAAAGACTAGCGCTCTCCAAGACATTTGGAGCTTCCAAAGATACTAGAAAGGCCATAAAAAAGGCAGATTAATTAAACAAGATAAATAGTTATATAAACAAATCAGCCCACAACCATGAGCTCGCTTACGCATGATAATTTCAGCTGTTTCTATACTACATTGCTCAATATTACAAATCAGCTAGTACAAAAAAAGACAACTTCAGCAAAAGAAATACACCTAGGAGTATGTTTGCATTATCCTTTTAACAAATATTTAGAAATATGAACATATGAGAGTATTGTAGGACTTGGAAGCTAAATGATGCAAAGTAGTAGCATTGAGGGTAGACAAGTTAAGTTACCAAGGGTGGAAAAATATTTGATAAGCCATTTCTTTATCCACTGCATCCTAAGATATGAGAATTTTCAATCAAAATAATTATGTTGTTCAATTAATAGATTGCTTGATACGCAGATCAGCTAATACAAAAAATGACAACTTCAGCAAAAGAACTACAAGTACGAGTATGTTTGCATTGTCTTTGTAACAAATATTTAGAAATATGAATATATAAAAATAAGAGATGCAAAGTAGTGGCATTCAGGACAAAGATGTTAAGTTACCAAGGGTGGAAAAAGTTTTAAAAAGCCATTTCTTTATTCATTGCATCCTAAAGTATAAAAATTTTCAACCAAAACCATGATTATAAGGGTGATGAAAAAGAGGACATGCGTTGAAAATGAAGCTGCTTCAGGAAATGGAGTGTGACATGGTCTCTTTGGAGCCATTGCTTGAACATGTAAGTAATTATTTGCATGCCCTATAGTTCCATTCAAAGGCAAGAGGATTTGGGAAAATGGATTCGATGAGGGATACCTTCCTCCTATTGAGCCACTAACCTAGGCTGATGATTACCTATGTTTTTCCATTTTAATGAGGAAATGGAGAAAAATCTTTACTATATTAGCTCAATGTAATGTCCCCTTCTCATCAATGATCAGCTCAATTACTCATCAGCCTATTTCGGAGGCCTGTAGGCTCATTGAGGTAAAATTAGGGTTTCCTTGCTTGGAGGTTTGAGGCATTTTTTGGGTGTTTACTATTTATAGTAAATACTATTTTTAGCAATGGTCTTGTTGGCAGTGCTTCCGTGTGTTTCTATTCTTGTTGGAGCAGTTGGTATTTTTGATGCAAATTTCAATATGCAGTATTTGTTGGCATGTTTTTAAATACAGGGCAATTAATGTTCTATTTTCCAGTTGACCCCTTGGCCTAGTGAAATCACTTTAAGTTGTTTCAAAAGTGGGTCATTGAGGGTACACCTTCATGAAGGAATTTAATATTTTTAAAATTAAGTTTTATGTTGCCTTGATGTGGGACGCCACCCTTGAGGAAATATGAATTTTGGAAATTTGAAAAGTTTCATATGTGTCTTTTGGCGTGCCTTGAAGGGAATTTGAAGAGTTTCTCCTTTTCTATAAAAATGAAGCTTTGCTCCAGCATTTGGCATCTCATGTTTATACTAAAGTTATGCTGTCGAATTGATTACTCAATTTGCACTTCGAGGAATGTTGACCTCCTAGTCCCCATCCAATTTCGTGTTTCAAGATAACACCTAGTTGGTTTCAAACTGCTTCTCAAATCAGACTAGCAGACAGAGCTTCAAAGTTGTGAATATTTTGATGTGATTTCTAGTTTTCAAGTTGCTGGTTTCTACTGTTAAATTTTACTGATCAAATTTAATGCACAGAAAATTAATTCAAATTAGACAGGATAACACAACAGATACCCTGGGAAAACCCTCCTCTTGAGGGAGAAAAACCCAGCAACAAAGATCTCTCTTATATATATAAATAGTGGCAACAATTCTCTTTACAATGAGGCAAATCACAAGGCCAATATTCAGCACCTACATAAGATGCAAAACAGATAATAATCTGCCCTTCCTTGAACCCTAAATCTGCACTTAGAGAAATTCGCAATCTGCTCTTGGAGAAAATTCGCACTTGAATGAAGGAGAGAATTGAACTTGCTTGATGATTGAAAGGATGGAAATGACCTTGTATAAATACACAATGAGAGAGAGGTCGCACCTCTTCATGTACAAGGTCGGCCAAAATAGAGAAATATAATTACAATTAAAATATGAGAATTACAAGGAAGGTCGGCCCTTTTAAAAATTACATTGTTGCCAAGTGAACCACCTCTTCACATTAAATATCACATATAAATAAATAGCCGATAGGCTATATTAATTTATGTCTTCACTCGTACCTGGAAGGATGAACCCGAAGCTGCCATAACATTAACACTCCCTCTCAGCTAGGGAGAGAACTTCCAGCTACACAAGACATCACCTCAACGTGATGTCTACCACATTGGCTACAACCGAATGTGAAAAGAAGAATATCACCTCATCGTGATATTAGATATCGCCTCAACACAATATCAACCATAATGGCTACAACCATACTATGGCAAATACAAGTGTTCATCACTTGCGTGATGTTGTCACCTCAACGTGACTTTCACCATGACTCTCTCAGAGGGTGAAACACAAGTACAACATACGTCATGGAGTCACACACATGACATCCACCATGACTCACTCAGAGGGTGGAAACAAGGGCTTTCACCTCAAATCTCAAAGAGAAATGCAGAACAAGGGCTTGCACCTCAAATTCCCTGTCTCGAGGAAAATGCATTAACAAGGGCTTGCACCTCAAATTCCTCCGCTTAGAGGAAAATGCATTAACAAGGGATTTCACCTAACTTCTCTCATAGAGAAGAACTCATTAAACAGGCTCACTGATACTGAGACTCTTTCTCAGTCAAGGCTGGATTCTCCACCATACCAAGCTTATCTTGAAAGTACACAAACTTTATCCTGGCGAGAGGCTTGGTGAGAATATCTGCCGTCTGCTCATCAGTGCTGATGTACCTCAACTGTACAGCCTTCCGCAGTACCATATCTCTCATGTAGTGGTACTTGATCTCAACATGCTTGGTTCTATCATGGAACACAAGATTGACAGATAGCTTCATGTAACTCTGATTATCACAATGAATGATAGTGGGCTCCATTGATTGCCCAAATAATCCTACAAGGAGCTTACGAAGCCACACTACTTCCCGAGCTGCCATACAAGCTGCAATATACTTTGCCTCAGCTGTACTCAATGCTACAGATGATTGCTTCCTGCTACACAAGGATATCATAGTAGATCCAACCTGAAGAATATCTCAATCCATATCCAACTGTTCCACGCAAGTATCTCAGGATATGCTTCGCTGCAACAAGATTACCATCTTCTTCAGGCTCAGCAAGCTCCCTCTGAATCTTTAAGTACTTGCATCAACCTTCTAACCTCATCGTCCAAGATTTCCTGCAATGCTTGCCTTAGATAAATGTTTTCCAGTGCACACCTCTGGTACTGTAGAGAGTTCAAGGCAAACCTCATCGACCTCATAGCAGATCACTCTATTCTGAATAGGTTTGCAGAGCTACCAATATCAAATCCAGATGACAGTCTTTGAGCAATTCTGATCTTAGCAGTTGAAGGGATCCTCTAAGGATTTAGAACCTATCCTTGCAATACAGTAATCTTCACTTCTTCTCAGTGAGTTACAAAACTCCCTCTTGATCCCTGCTTCAGAGATTGCAAAGAAGACTTATGGAAGTGAACTCCCTCTAGCCATCAACTCAGTCCCATGACTGCAAGTTGTATTTCACGCTTGATCATTTCTTTGGTCAGAATAACTTCCTCATAAGATGCCACAAGCTTTTTATCACTAAGCAATCTCTCATCACCTTCCTGCTTCTAGCTGTTCACAAAGCATTTTAGAGAGAGATTACTAACAGTTTATAACTATCCAAAGAAATATCAAGACTAGAATCATACAAGGTTTACTATCTCAGGTTATAGCATGAACACATAAGAATTTATGAATAATAAT
Source organism: Sequoia sempervirens (assembly GCA_007258455.2). Lineage (NCBI taxonomy): Eukaryota > Viridiplantae > Streptophyta > Pinopsida > Cupressales > Cupressaceae > Sequoia > Sequoia sempervirens. The sequence continues at coordinate 33,280 of VDFB02043625.1, forward strand.
AAAACATGAATAAATAAATCAGCCTAAAGAGAAATATATCAAAAGATCAGAATGAAGGGCTCAAGAAACTTATCTTTATATAATTTTGATATAACTCTTTCTTCCATCTTTTACTCCTCTCGAGAGTGCCAAACTCAGCACAACAAAAAACAATCTGCACAACTACATATTTCTTGAATGCATTATGTAGTTAGCATGTAGAACCAACTCTCTCCAAGAGTTCAAGGCTCTATCACAGATCATGCATTAGAGAATGATATTGATGTGACCAATCACCATCGAACTTTCAATTCTCTTTTTATTTTAGAGTCACACTCAGAAATCTTCACAACCAACATGAAAAGACTAGCAATAAATGAAGTCTTCAAAGGATTTTACGCTAGTGAACACAATTCAAGAGAAACCACTATCTCTCTTTACTAATTACAAGATCCAAATAAAAGATATAACTTAACAAACAAAGAATACTTATCTCTTTAAATATTCTAATGGATGCAAGATACGTTGCTCTTGAGCACAGAACAGCACACAACTTTCACGGCTTGAACACAAGCCCATGACTTAGAATAGAAATTCCCTAGAATCCTTCTGAGGAGAGAACTTATTCATATCCGCAAATGAAGCATGCTAATTAGGCCTGATTGGGCAATCCTTTGCATAGTGACCAAACTTGTCACAACGAAAGCATTGGACTTGGGAGAGGTCCCACTTCTTCTTGAATGCGGGAGCACCATCTGACCCTTTATCTCTATTTCTCTTGAAGTATCCTTTCTTTCCTCTTTTTCCTTTCTTCTCCGATGATTGAGCAGAAAGAACATGAATGTCTTCATTTGTAGAGCTTCGACCAATACCTCTCACAGCCAACCTAGACTCTTCTTGAATACAGTCCGGCCTCAAACGATCAAACTTGGGAAGTTTCGATCTCGCGCTGATTCCTTGAATGTAAGACTCCCAAGATGAAGGAAGACCATTTAGAGCCAACATGGTCAAATCCTTGTCATCAACAATATGACCAATGGTAGAGAGTTGATCTCTCAATTCGGAAATCTTCATGAAGTAGGTGATGACAAATTCTCCTTCTGCCATCTTAACATGATGAAGTTGTTGCTTCAAGGCAAGTGCCCGGCTGGTGTTGTTGATTTTGTACACTTCCTCCAATGTCTTGAACATCTCCCGTGCAGTCTTCAACTTGGAGACAATTGGAACAATGTGATCCTTGACGGAATCAACCAACAACTTCTTCGCCTTGATGTCTTTCTTCTTCCATTGCAACTTCTCGTCTTCCTCTTTAGGTTCGGGAACTTTGGTCTCCACAAACTCTGCCAAATCATTCTCCTCCAATGTGAGCATGATTCTAAACCTCCATGAAGTGTAGTTTGACGCTCCCTCAAGTCTATCTTCGATCTTCAATCCGTTCACCATCTTGATTGATGTAGAGATAGACAAAGAATTAAGATGAAGAGAAAAGAGTATCGCTGTAAATCTTACCACAATCTTCTCAAACCCGCTCTGATACCATGTTAAATTTTACTGATCAGATTTAATGAACAGAAAATTAATTCAAATCAGACACAATAACACAATAGATACCCTGGGAAAACCCTCCTCTTGAGGGAGAAAAACCCAGCAACAAAGATCGCTCTTACATATATAAATAGTGGCAACAATTCTCTTTACAATGAGGCCAATCACAAGGCCAATATTCAGCACCTACATAAGATGCAAAACAGATAATAATCTGCCCTTCCTTGAACCCTAAATCTGCACTTAGAGAAATTCGCAATCTGCTCTTGGAGAAAATTCGCACTTGAATGAAGGAGAGAATTGAACTTGCTTGATGATTGAAAGGATGGAAATGACCTTGTATAAATACACAATGAGAGAGAGGTCGCACCTCTTCATGTACAAGGTCGGCCAAAATAGAGAAATATAATTACAATTAAAATATGAGAATTACAAGGAAAGTCGGCCCTTTTAAAAATTACATTGTTGCCAAGTGAACCACCCCTTCACATTAAATATCACATATAAATAAATAGCCGATAGGCTATATTAATTTATGTCTTCACTCGTGGCTGGAAGGATGAACCCGAAGCTGCCATAACATTAACATCTACACAGCTGAAAGTCATTTTTGTTTCCAGCTTCTTGTACGATTTTCATTTTGTTCTGGGCATTCAAGAATATCAATTCTAAGGTGATGGCGACCCTCTCTAGTGAATTCCATACTTTTATTTGAAGTCTTTATTTTATTCTAGCAAAGTCGCCCTTCTCAAGGGCCGTACCATTTCAAGTGCATTGGGAATTGTGCCATTAAATTAATGAATGACTTTTGAGGCTATTTCTTCATCCTGTCATGGGCGCCTATCCTCTAGAGGTTCATTGCAGTTCGTTTCACACCATTCAGAGGTATTTTGGTGAAGTTATGAACATTTAATTGATTCTTACAATTGTTGGTTATTCATTTCCAGAATTGCAGATTTATATCAGACTTGTTACAGTTTGAATTTTCAGTCCTTTCTTCATCAATAATTGTTAATATTTATCATGGAATCATCCAGTATCTTGGTGCTGAAATCATTGTATTACTCATGTAATTTTGCAGCTCTCTTTCTATATTGTAAGACTGTAAACAATAGTACTATTCCAGTCCTTTATCGCTGCAATTATTTCTTAATTCTCACATTAAGTACCCCTGGATGGTTTACCGCCAGTGTGGAGAATAAGTTTGTATCTTTCATTGTACCCACTGAAACAAGTGAAGAATTCCCACTCCTGAGTGGATGCCCGCCGCAGCAGATGAATTAGATAGTTGAATCTTCATGGTTGGTTATCCGCCTAAGTTACTTTTCAAATTGTAATAAGTACTCCGCCATATGTTAGCACCTCGCCCTCAATGGGATCTTGAGTGCACATTCTTGGCATTGAGTTTTACCTTCAGTTTCCAAATGCATTCTATTTATGTATCAAATTTGGATACTAGGGACCCTGTGACCATATGCCCATCCCTCTTCCTTAAGTGGTTTTAGGGCGCATTTTTGGTTAGAGTTCCTTTGATAGTGTTTTCGATTTGGCACTAACGTTAATCAAGTTGGCCAAGTGTTGGTGATTGTGTAAAACTGTGGCAAAAAATTGGTTAGCATATTTCAGTGGTATCAGAGCAGAAGACCCTGCCATCCTGTGACATTCGGCAATCAGTTGTCTGATGAGTGAAAGAGAAACCAGACCATTCACCAAAAGTCAGGCCAGAACTCAGCATCAGTTTCCACCCGTTCGAGAGGTAGAGACATTTTCAGAAGCCTTAAGAGATCTTGGCAAAACAATTGAAGGTACGGAAAAGTCAGTTGAAGGAGCTGGTCAAACGATTGAAATAATGTCAGACAGTGTTAGGCAAGCTAATGAAGAAAGGGGCAGAGTAGAAAAAAAGTTTGATGGAATGATCGACATAATGTCCCGATTATTGTCCAAGTTGGATCAGCAAGCAGCACAGAATATCATTCAGCCCCAAAATAATCCAACTGGTGAAAGCAGTGGAGTTAATGGGAATAACAGTAATGGCAGTCCTGAGGTGAATAGACGAGATAGAATTGTGGGTCAGCATACTACAACTTCTAGTGGGTCCTCCTCTAGACCTATTTTCCCTACTTTCACAACAAGGGAAGAGCAACAACCAGTTGAAGCTACACTATCTTTTGCTGATGATGCACGACAAGCTTCTATGGAATATGCTTCTTTACCTCTTGATATGAGAGATGCTTGGACCTTTGATCAATACATGAATCAAAGGAGTCAGAGAAATGGTGGAAGGAATGAGCAACGTCCTCCTATGGTGCCTAGAAATGATTTTTATCAAGCTTTGGGAAAGATAACCTTGGAACACTTTGATAGTGGTAATAAGTGTACATAGGTCATGGGTGCAGAAATTGGATAACTATCTCTCTCTCATACCAATGCCAGAGGAAGATGCAATTAAATTTGCCACATTGCATTTGGATGGAGTAGTTCACGAATGGTGGACTCATGGTTTGGTCACTCCTAGCCATAACCTCATCCGCACCTATGATGAGTTTACCAACAAGCTGATTGAAAGATTTGATACCAAGGATCTTGAGTTGAGATTCAGAGAATTGGCACAGTTGAAGCAACAAGGATCTTTAAAAATTATGTGGTTGATTTTCAGAGGTTATCAGTAATGGTGCCTAACATTACTAAGAGAAGACTTGTGGTTCTCTTTTCTGAAGGATTAATGGAGCCTTTGAAGGGATGGGTCAAAGCCTTTGATCCACGAACTTTAGATGAAGCCATCAAGAAAGCAAGAAGCATGGAGTTGGCAGCCCCAAGGCCTAAGTTTCATTCGAAACCTTTCAGCCATAAGAAAGATAAAAAACATTCTTCAAATCTGCCAAAGAAGTTCCTGCCAAAGATGTCAGAAGAGCTCTGAGAACAGCTTAGAAAGGATGGTGTTTGCTACACTTGCCGTGAACCTTGGGTTAAGGGTCACCGTTGCTATGGAAGAGGCAAAGCACATCAAATGGAGGGCTATTCTGATTATGGATCAGAATCTGATTCATCTTATCAGCAATACGAATCAGCAAGTAGTGATGGTGAAGAAGCTCCAAAAGAGAAGCCTAATGAGGTTGGAGATGGTAGTGCTTTAGCACAACTATCAAGTTTTCAAAAAAATGAATCCTTTTAGGTTCTTGAAGTGGTTGGTTCTCAAAGGATAGTTGCTCTAATTGATATTGGAGCAACTCATAACTTCATTGATGAAGGATTGGTGACAAAGAGAGGATTGAAGACTAAAGAGTTTGAAGGCTTCAAAGTAATGGTAGCTGATGGTTTCACCATGTCATGTACAAAGAAGATTCCTAACCTTTCTATTCAGTTAGGTAATTATGAAGTGAAAGATGATTTCTATGTTGTGGGTATTGGTGATACCGATGCCGTGTTGGGAATACAATGGCTGTGATCTCTTGGAGAGATCACCTTGAATCTACGAACAATGGAGCTAAAATTCAAACAAATGGAAAGAAGGTTGTTTTGAGAGGGATGTCAAATGGGGGCCCTCGAATTGTGTCCTTGAAGAGAATGGAAAGGCTGATCTGTCATGATCAAGTCGAATGGGTAGCAGAATGTATGGTCCTACCAGCTGATCAAGTGGAAGAGAAAAGGCAATATCATCCTGATATTCAAGCCTTACTTTCAAAAAGGAGCAAAGTCTTTGGTAGCCTACCTCCTAGGAGACCTCCTGAAAGAGGTTGTGAGCATGTTATTGAGTTAGAAGAAGAAGCAAAGTTAGTCATCACCACGCCTTATCATTATCCAAAGAAGTAGAAAGATGAGATAGAAAAGGCCATCAAGGAACTATTGAAGATGGGGTTCATTAGGCAAAGCAAAAGTCATTTTGCTTCAACAATGGTGCTGGTCAAAAAGAAGGATGGTACAATGTGCATGTGTGTTGACTATCGCACATTGAATCAAAAAACAATTAAGAATAGATATCCTATTCCAAGGATAGATGAGCTTATTGATGAGCTCCATGGAGCTATGTTCTTTTCAAAGATTGATCTCCATTATGGTTATCATCAAATTAGGATGAGGGAAGCAGATATAGAGAAAACAGCATTTAGATGCCATTTTGGGCATTTTGAATTTCTTGTCATGCCTTTCGGTTTGACAAATGCTCCAACAACATTTCAATCTTGTATGAACAAGACCTTTAGACAACAATCGAGGAAGTTCGTGCTCATCTTCTTCGATGATATCTTCATTTTCAATAAGTCTTGGGAAGAGCACCTCAAGCACTTAGAAGAAGTGCTTAGCATCTTGCAGGCAGAATGTTTGTTTGCCAAAGAGTCAAAATGTGAGTTCGGGATGACGGAGCTATTGTACCTTGGCCACATCATTAGTGCTAAGGGTGTCAAAGTTGATTCTGAGAAGATAAAGGCCATTCTTGATTGGCCTCCTCCAAAGAATGTTTCTCTTTTGAAGGGATTTTTGGGCTTATGTGGTTTTTATAGAAGATTTGTTAAGGGCTATTCACATATGGCAGCTCCCCTACAGATCTCACAAAGAAAGGAGTTTTCCTATGGACAAACAAGGCACAAGAAGTGTTTGACAAGTTTAAGCACATCATGAGTTCATATCCAGTATTGGCTCTTCCAGATTTCACAAAACCATTTGAATTGCAATGTGATGCTTCGGGTGAAGGTGTTGGAGCTGTTTTAATGCAAGACAAACATCCCATTGTCTTCGAAAGCAAGAAGTTGATAGGAGCAGAAAAAGCTTACTCAATTTATGACAAAGAGATGCTTGCCATCATGCACGCTTTGTCTAAGCTTCGTCAATATTTGGTGGGAAGCAAATTTGTTGTTAAGACTGATCACAACAATCTTAAACATTTTATGCGCCAAAAGGATTGAATGAAAGGCAACAGAAGTGGGTAAGTAAGCTCCAAGCATATGACTTTGACACTGAATATGTCAAAGGGAAAAATAACATAGTGGCTGATGCTCTTTCAAGAAGACCCCATTTCTAGTCACTTTGTGAGTTATCAGCAGATTGGAAGGAGTTAATTGCTGCTGATTATGCTAAAAATCAGTTTGCAACCAGCTTGCTTGAAGGACATTTGGTTGATGAAAGGTATAAGTTGGTTGATGGGTTAATTCTCTATAAAGGTAGGATTTTTTTAGTGCATGAATCTAAGCTTAAAAAGAAGATTCTACGGTCTTTTCATGATGTTCCCCTTGCTGGTCATCAAGGCATATTCAAGACTTACAAGCAAATTAGAGAAAGGTTTGCTTGGAAAGGGATGAAAGAAGAGATCATGAATTACATAAGAGAATGTTCTATTTGCCAAAAGAATAAAAATGAACATTCTTTTCCAGCTGGTTTGTTGCAGCCCTTGCCAATCCCAAATCAAAAATGGGAGAGCATTGCAATGGATTTCATCACTGGGTTACCTAAGGTGCAAGGACGTGATTGCATTTTTGTTGTGGTAGATAGATTAACAAAATTTGCTCATTTTTATGCTGTCACAACTTCATTTACAGCAGCACAAGTGGCTGAGTTATTCTTTAGAGAAGTTTTCCGTTTAAATGGGTTACCTAAAACCATTGTCAGTGATAGGGACAGCAAGTTCCTAAGTCCTTTTTGGCAAGAGATCTTCAAGCTGAGTGGTACAGTGCTTACTCCAAGCACTAGTTATCATCCACAAACAGATGGGCAATCCGAGATTGTCAACAAGTGGCTAGAAGGCTACCTTAGAAATTATGTTTCAGGGCAACAAAGAGTTTGGATTAAGTGGCTTCATTTGGAAGAGTATTGTTGCAACTCTTCCTATCATATGTCAATTAAGATGTCTCCTTTTATGGCTCTTTATGGTTATGATGCTCCTAACTTTGTAGATTTGGTGTTTGGTGATAGTAGAGCTCCATAGGTAAAGGATATGCTTCAACAGAGCCAAGACATCTTGAAATCTCTCAAGGAAAATCTGCAACAAGCTCAAAATCAGCAGATGTTATACGCTGATCAGCAGCGTATTGAGAGATCTTTCGAAGTGGGAGACACGGTCTACTTGAGACTTTAGCCCTATCGACAATCTTCCCTTAAGAAGAGTGGTGCAGAAAAGTTGAAGCCACGTTATTATGGTCCCTTCAAAGTCACCAAAAGGATTGGTGAAGTGGCATATGAGTTGGAGCTCCCAACTGAAAATAGGGTGCTTAACGTCTTTCATGTGTCACGCCTCAAGAAGGCACTTGGGCACAATGTGGTGGCTACCTCAAAATTACCTCCATTGGATGAGGAAGGTCAGTTAGTGTTGATTCCATAAGAGATTCTTGACACTAGAGAGCATTCCTTGAGAAGAAGAACAATCAAGGAGTTCTTGGTTAGATGGAGGAACCTGCCTATTGAAGATGCCACGTGGGAAGGAGAACATATTTTGCAGCATCCATCTTTACGGTTGCTTGAGGACAAGCAATCTCAAGGAGGGCGGACTATAATGTCCCCTTCTCATCAGTGATCAACTCAGTTACTCATTAGCCTATTCTGGAGGCCCGTAGGCTCGTTGAGGTAAAACTAGGGTTTCCTTACTTGGAGGTTTGAGGCATTTTCTGGGTGTTTACTATTTATAGTAAATACTATTTTTAGCAGTGGTTGGCAGTGCTTCAGTGTGTTTCTATTCTTGTTGGAGGAGTTCATATTTTTGATGCAACTTTCAATATGCAGTATTTGTTGGCATGTTTTTAAATACAAGGCAATTAATGTTCTATTTTCCAGTTGACCCCTTGGCCGAGTGAAATCACTTTAAGTTGTTTCAAAAGTGGGTCATTGAGGGTACGCCTTCATGAAGGAGTTTAATATTTTTAAAATTAAGTTTTATGTTGCCTTGATGTGGGACGCCACCCTTGAGGAAATATGAATTTTGGAAATTTGAAAATTTTCATCTATGTCTTTTGGCGTGCCTTGGAAGGGAATTTGAACAGTTTCTCCTTTTCTATAAAAATGAAGCTTTGCTCCAGCATTTGGCATCTCATGTTTATGCTAAAGTCATGCTGTCGAATTGATTACCCAATTTGCACTTCAAGGAATGCTGACCTCCTAGTTCCCATCCAATTTCGTGTTTGCAAGATAACACCTAGTTGGTTTCAGACTGCTTCTCAAATCAGACTAGCAGACAGAGCTTCAAAGCAGTGAATTTTTTGATGTGATTTCCAGTTTTCAAGTTGCTAGTTTCTACACAGCTGAAAGTCATTTTTGTTTCCAGCTTCTTGTACGATTTTAATTTTGTTCTGGGCATTCAAGAATATCAATTCTAAGGTGATGGCGACCCTCTCTAGTGAATTCCAGATTTTTATTTGAAGTCTTTATTTTATTCTAGCAAAGTCGCCCTTCTCAAGGGTCGTACCATTTCAAGTGCATTGGGAATTGTGCCATTAAATTAAATGACTTTTGAGGCTGTTTCTTCATCCTGTCATGGGCGCCTATCCTCCAGAGGTTCATAGCACTTCGTTTCACGCTATTCAGAGGTATTTTGGTTAAGTTATGAGCATTTAATTGATTCTTACAGTTGTTGGTTATTCATTTCCAGAATTGCGGATTTATATCAGACTTGTTACAGTTTAAATTTTCAGTCCTTTCTTCATCAATAATTGTTAATATTTATCATGGAATCATCCAGTATCTTGGTGCTTGAAATCATTGTATTACTCATGTAATTTTGCAGCTCTCTATATTATAAGACTATAAACAGTAGTTCTATTCCAATCCTTTATTGCTGCAATTATTTCTTAATTCTCACATTAAGTACCCCTGGATGGTTTACCGCCAGTGTGGAGAATAAGCTTGTATCTTTCATTGTACCCACTGAAACAAGTGGAGAATTCCCACTCCTGAGTGGATGCCCGCCGCAGCGGATGAATTCAATAGTTCAATCTTCATGGTTGGTTATCCACCTAAGTTACTTTTCAAATTGTAATAAGTACTCTGCCATATGTTAGCACCTCGCCCTCAATGGGATCTTGAGTGCACATTCTTGGCGTTGAGTTTTACCTTCAGTTTCCAGTTGCATTCTATTTTTGTATCAAGTTTGGATACTAGGGACCCTCTGACCATATGCCCGCCCCTCTTCCTTAAGTGGTTTTAGGCCGCAATCTTGGTTAGAGTTGCTTAGATAGTGTTTTGGATTTGGGGCTAACGCTAATCAAGTTGGCCAAGTGTTGGTGATTGTGTAAAACTGTGGCAAAAAATTGGTTAGCATATTTCACTCAAGGCCAAATCATGATAGAGAACACATTCAATGACTGCTACATGGTGTTTCTTATACTGGTTGCGGGCTAACAAAACAAATTACTGACCACTAGATGAAGGTAGCAGTTTTGGAGAATAGGAGCATTAAGCCCACTTTCCCTAACCTTTTCTATGACTTGGATGGTGGACTTCACAATTTTTAAAATCATTGATGATAGCTCTGAAAGTATTGGCCAGGTCATGTTGGTATTTATATAGGAATTGTTCCTCCTTTAAGAGAGTGCTAAAGCTTAAACAAGCAACATGTGTGTTCTTTGGGGCTTCCAAAGCCCTAAATAATAAACAATGTATTGGCTATCTACTTTGGGACAGATGTGCTAGTCTTATTCATAGCATGAAGCAAGACTCAAAGTCCACTGAATCAGGGCTTCTCCATAACCAATGCTAGTTTTCCTGAAATGGATAGTATTTTAGAATAATTGTGCAATGGAGGCATAAAAAACACCTTGGCTTGGGATTTGAGGACCTAAATGTATGTTTGACATTGGGGACCAAAGAATCCTACGCACATAGCACACAATTCAACAAAGGTATTGTTGTGACCTTTTCACACATCACCCCATTCAAAATGGGGACCCCCTAATTTTTGCTCCATTCTGGTCTTTTGGCTTTGGTTTCGTCTCTCTCTCTCTTTCTGTTTCTTTTTTGTTGTCTGCCTTTCCGGGGATGTGCCCGTCATTGAGCTTAAACGTGAAATTTTGGCCAAGTCTGAGAATTAGGGTTTGCTTTTTTCGACCAGTTTGAAGCCAAATGGAGTGAATAAATTGAAATCTAAGTTTGGCAATGCAGTCAGCATGCTTCCAACAGGTTCCCAGCAAAATTTCATTGGATTCTGACAACTTACTATTTTTAGTAAGTGCCTAATTTGGGACATTTTCTCAGCACTTTTGAAATTCTGATCGTTACACTGCATCCAAAGCACATCAAGCTATTTGTGTGCAAAATTTTGAGTTGAAACTAACAACTTTCTATTTTTAGCAAGTTCACCTTCGGGAGCAGATTTTAGGGTTTATATATGAAATTTTTCAATGCATGTCCTAATAATATTTCTGGGTTTTCTATGACCTACGCAGTGATATAACATGCAAAATGAGACGATGATTTTCAGTACTCAGCCTTCAGAGGCTATTTTAAGGTTTGCATGTTGGAATTTTTCTACGCATGTCCGGACATTCCTTGTGGGTTTTTCAAAAGCTTCGCAGTGGTATAACATGCAAACCAGGATCAAGACCTTTTTCAAGAGCTGCCTTCAGAGGCTATTTTTAGGGTTTGCATGCAGGACTTTTCAGCGCATGTCAGGTTATTCTTTATGGGTTTTACAAGAGCTACGCAGTGATGTGACATGCAAGCGGGGTTGGTCACTTTTTCAGAGACTTACTATTTTTAGCAAGATCATTCTGGCAGCTACCTAGCACCTCAGTATCACAAACAGGGCGAAGCGTAACAGAAATGGAGTCAAACGGAGATCATCTGATCGAAATGCAAATCAAATTAGGGTTTTGAGCTTCGGGGCCTGAAATGAGGGGTAAAATGCCAGAATTTTCGAAAACCGGTGTATCCCACTGCAATCAATATCTTTCAAGCTATCCCTTGGTAAAATTTGAAGGCAATCGGAGCACTTACTATTTATAGTAAGCCACTTCTGAAACAGCCTATAAATAGTAAGTCAGTAGCAGGCGCCAATGTGAATAGGCAAGTTAACCCATGACGATCACGTCATTCAGATTTCAAGTTAAATGGAGTTGTGGAAGTCTCAAAATCAGGCAGTTGCTATAAATAGTAAATCACCTCCAGAAACATGCTATAAATAGCAAGTCAGCATGAGATGGCAGTGTGAACAGATCAAATAAGTCATGAAGATCCTGTTGCGCGAATTCCAAATCAATCCAAGCTTCAGAGGTATGAAAATCAAAGGGCTTACTAAATATAGTAAACAGGGGCGAGCAAGCTGAGGAATGTCTAGGTTTGAAGAAATTCCTTCTCACCCTGTCAAATGCGCCCAAGATAAGATTGGCAAGAGGATGGAAAAAGTTTCAAGTGAGTTATTCCTGCTCCTACCCCAAAATGCACCCTCAAGCTGGTAGAAGCCATGAAAAAATTTCTAAGGCATGCGTTATTCCTGCAGGACCCCCAAAATGCGCCCTCAACTTGAGAAGGTGATGGAAAAAAAAATTCTAAGTGTTGAACTTCTTGCAGGACCCCCTAAATGTGCCCTCATCTTGAGATGGTGATGGAAAATTTTCTAAGTGTTGGAAACTTCCTGCTCCTACCCCCAAATGCGCCCAAACATGTTGGCTTTTGAAAAATTGTCTAAGTGTTGGATATTCCTACTAGGGTCATGAAATGCGCCCATCTCCAAGATGCTAGGTGGATAAAAAGTTTCTAAGTGTTGATAAACTTCCACCTCTACCCCCTAAATGCACCCTCCTCTAATCAAGGTGAAGAAAAATGACCAAGGCATTGGTTTATTCCTTCATGACATGCTAAATGCGCCCAAATGAGCTAGGAAAAGGACAAAAAGTGTTGACTTCCTCCTTGACCCCTTGAATGCGCCCATGTTAGAAGTGAAGTTAGGAAATATTCTAAGGCGTTGGAAGTTAAATCCTCCTAGGCATGTCAAATGCGTCCATCTCTAGAGGTGTGAAAGAAAGTGACTAAGGTGTTGAAGTTAAATCCTCCTCAACATGCAAAATGCACCCAAGTCCAAGGTGAAGTCAAGACATATGCTAGGCGTTAATTCCTCCTCAACATGTGAAATGCGCCCAAGGGTATTGAAGGTGATATGCTAAGTATTGTTGAAATTCCTCCACCCCAAGTGAAATGCGCCATGACTAGAAAATGAATGGAAGTTGAAAATTGTCTAAGGCATGCAAAATCCCTCTGGACCCCTCATATGCGCCCATGCTAGAGGTGATAAAATATTTTTCTAAATATTTAAATTCCACCTTCCTTACAAAAAATACGCCTAAGTTTGATGGAGATGATGAAATTTTATGAGGCTAGGATGAATTGGCAGTGGATATGTCAGAATGTGTCGGCTTCAGGATGATTAAAATTGTTAAGGCCAAGCAAGGAAAATACGCCTAGAGGTGATAAATGAGAATAAATTTGATGGCAAAATATTTTTCTAAGGTTAAAATTCAAAAATTAAATGTACCCCTTCGTTTGTAGACACATGAATTTGACGCTTTCTGAAGGGAATTTTCTTCTCGGTATCAGACATCTTCGACGAGGAATTGATTTTAAAGTCTTCCACAGCTCGCCAAGAAGTTTGAGATGAAGATTTTTCATGGGCACCTGATTGATGAATTTCCTAAGTAAAAATTTAAAAAATTTCTAAGGCAAGAAGGAAAAAGATGTTTTCTGAAGATAAAATGCCTTGGGTGGTGAATCTGAAGTTGATTGACTAGATGAATTTAATCAAATTCTTCATGAAAATAATCTTCTTGAGCCAGAGGTGGATGAAATCAAATTGGCAATACCTCAGTTGGTGAAATGAATTTCTTAAAGGGGGTGCAGTTGAAGCTAATATTTTCAAAAGATGATTTAAAAATATGAAGTACGCCTAGTGGAAATGAAGATTCTAAAAGGTCAAAGTATTATGGATACCGAATGCCAAGTGTTGGAGCTGCCAGAGGAGGGAAATTTGAATTCCTGCAGTGAAGTAGTGGAGATTTAATAAACTGGCTAAAATTGGCCTCTTCTAGAAATCGACTTGGCTATAAGAATTGAGATGACTGTCATTTTATTTATCAGTTGTTGAAGTGCAAGTTGAAGAAGTACGACTTGAGCTCTGAAGTGAAGATTGCAGTGCAAGCTAAAACTTGGTGAAGAAGTTTGAATTTGGGCTCTAGTTGTGAGAGTGTTGAAGCTGAAGTCGAACTTTGAGAGTGAATAAGTTTGAAGCTAAGAAGTGGCTGAAGTGAAGTTGGCCGATTTTCTCTAAGTGCTGAAGTTGTTGAAGCTAGCTTGGAAAATTTTCTAAGCATTGAATGTTCGAAGTTGTTGCAGGAAGTGTTGAGGTTTGAAGATGAAATACAATGTTGCAGCTTCTCATTTTCAAAAATCTGCTGCCAGCCCCGGTGAGATTTTATTTTTCTAAATTAAATTGTTGATGACTATCTTTTGTTTTTGTAGAATGGCTAAAGTAAGAGCAATTGGTAGAGAAAACAATGTTGAATCCAGCAAGGCAAATGCATCCCGACAGGTGGTGATTAAGAAGCTGAGCAAGTCTTTCCTGCCGGAATCAAAATTCTCTTCGAAGCTGGGCAAGTTGGCTGACACGAACTTGGGCTCTTTCAACATGGAAGCTTTCAGAAGTCGAATAATGGGAGTTGGAGGCCATCGTCCTTCGATCACTTCTCACAATATTGTCAGGAGTGGATTATATGCAGTTGTTGGTTTTCCACCAGCCATTCAGTGCCCGGAGCTAATTATGGAGTGTGCTAATTGTTACAATCCAGACCAAAGGACTATTACTTCACCGGATGGCAAGTTGTTCGCCAACATCACACCTGCAGCTATTGGCGAAGCATTTGGAATTCCATCACACGAGAAGATGATTTACAAGACGGAGAATGTGTTGAGCGGATGTATGCTTCAACATTTGAAAGACGTGTTGATATGATAAACTCTCGTTGGATGAACAAGCCCAAGCCCTCTCGCACAAAGTTGCCAAAGAATATAATATCAGATGATTTGAAGCAAGAATATTGTCATTTCATTATGATGCTCAGTAGGGTTGGAGGCTGTCCCCAGGCATTCATCTTTGAGTCGTAGATGTTCTATTATATCAACCTCGTGCTGGAAGGCAAGGAGTATATCAACTAGGCAATGATGATCAGTGATAATTTGCACGAGCAGCTCCGAAGTTTGAGGAGGACGAAGACATTTTACATGGGCTCATACATCATCTACATGTTGGCTCGTATGACGAAGTACAGGGGAATATCATACAAGGAACCAATTGGATGTGGCTCTCATCAGTTCAAGATTCATGAGGCTTGTCCGAAACTGCACTTGACAAGCACATCTCATTACAAGAGAGTCAATGATGCCTTCACTATGCACATAACGAGATCACTTCAACAAAGGACTCATCACAAGATCTCGAAGGAGGCTTAAGAATTGATAGAAAGGTACGGTTGTTGGTTCATCCAATTTCTGAAATTTACTTAGATTAGGCTGTAAGGGTTTTCTTCATATCCGTATAGATTGCCCAAGTACCCTACAAATAGGATTTTGATGTTAGAGATATTTAGGCAACTCATCGCCTATGATAAGATTCAGAAGAAAAAGAAGAAGGGAGGACTAGACTTCCCAATCATCATGGGGAATTCAAACAAAGTGTGTCCTTCACTACAAGCAGCCAAGGAAGCTGAAAATGAGCTTCAGTTTTTCCATCTTTCTTATCACACCAGCAGGCAGCATTATGACCCCCACAGCAATATCAGATGGATACTGTCAGAAGAGTTCAGGCATAAAGCAAATATTGAAGATTACTGGGCTGGTGCGTTGGATGAGGCTGAGGTTAGAAAGAGAATCTTTTCAAGACTACCTTTGAGCATGATTAGGGAGTGTGAGATTATTCTAGTACCAGATCAGGTGGACGAGGACATGAACGTTCTTCATCCAGATTATGAGTCAGTGAGGGATACACCACTCCCACTTCCAGATTGGTCAGAGCCGGAGATTGCCGATTTGGACACACTTTGCATACCAATCTTGACATTCACCAGAGGATGGGTTGAGAGGCATGTGAACAAGCTAAAGAGTAGGTCAATTCCTTTGACTTACAATTTGATGGGAGATCATAGGACGCCAACTACTACCAAGAAGAAACAGGTTACTCGAGCTCCAGAGTCTCAAAGGAAAGAGCCAATCCAGCCAGAGCCTCCGAGAATTGTGGTAGAGTCACCTAGGCCATTGGAGACACGTTCTCCAAGCATACAAGAGGTTTCACTGTTTGTTGATCAGAGAAATATATTGAATAAGGAATAGGAGTTATAGGAGGCAAATCAGCCACCACGAAGAGAATCAGTTGGCCAGAGTGTCAATGCACCCACTAGAGATAATCAGCAGGAAGAAGATGAGGAAACTGCTACAGATACACACTTCCAGCGTGCGCTCGAGGCAACTCTAGAAGATGATATAGTTACAGGACAAGAGGCCCAAGTTTTAGGAGATACTCAGCCCATAGAAGCCAATGAGCCCTGTCAAGATGAAGTTAGAGAAGAAGTTCGTGAGGAAGAAGCCAGGGATAAGCAGCCATTTATTATACAGCAAGTAGTACCAGATTGGCTCAGAGATAAAATGAGGAGCCCCAATGAAGAGATTGATCCAGCAGTAGAGATGGAAGAATTCTTAGTAGGATCAGCGCGCCTCCAACAAAGAAGAGAGCTAGAAAGTTTTTGAAAATTTCAACAGATGAGGATGGCTCTCGCACCCTTCACGTGGTTGTGCCAAGGGTTGAGTGTGATCGAGATGAGGGTTTGCCAGAAAATTATGTGATCACCACCATGGAGTTAGGTCGCCCCACGGGAACGCAAATAATTGAGGAATGTGATAACTCCTACCAAGCACTCAAGGACAGATTGCTAAGGACTGAAGGCAACTACAAGAAATTGAAGGAGCACAAGACATTAATAGGCTATGTGCAGCATTTGTCTCGTCCTTGTGGGCAGGAGAATCCGGCGATTGAGCTTCCAGGCGAGTTGTCTAGAGAATCAGTTAGTGGCTTGGAGGATTTGAGAAAGATGGCACAAGAAGCAGATAAGTGGGTGGCCAACGTTCGTGTTGAGACGGAAAAGTTTATGGAAGCTCTTGCTCATGCTTACCAGTAAGCTTCCAGCATTATGGCACGAATGGACGCAGTTTATCAGGCCTGGGGTGATGCTCATATCTATCAGAGCAAGGTTATTCAGCGAGTGGAGGCTTTGATGCATACTCCTTGATTGATGGAGTAATTCAAGAGGGTGATAGGTATGATTTTGCTGGCTGGTACTCTTCAGTTGTCACAGGCCGTGGATTCTTCGACGCAACACAGGCTGATTTAGTCAGAGTCAGGAAGGCTATGACGAACATTATTGATGGAGTCTTGAACACCTTAGAGGCTTTGCTAGGAGGTTGAATCCTGATGAGGTGACTGCTGATGGCTTGAGGAGTAGGATGCCCCCTTTCTTTTCAGAGGTGAAGACTTTTGTTCAGAACGACTTTGAGAACACCTCAACTTTCTCCAGTATTATTCAGAATACTCAAGATGTTTTAGTTGCTTGGAGAAAGTCTTGTACACGGCATGGGCAGGCAATCACAGTGTTAGAATTCCAGCTTGAGCACATTCCGCCAATCTCAATTCAGGAGGTTGAGGCTATGCTAGCCAAATTCGTTGATTTTGTAGCCAAGGAGAAGGAGAACGGAAATGCCTTTCTGGATGATGACCTTCTAGATGACTGATAGTGGGCATTAATTGCCTTTGCTATTTTGGGAGGGAATGGGAATCTTGTGATTCATTTATTGTACCACTCCCTATTCTAGCAGTTTTTAGGGTTAGGGTTGATGTGGCTTAATCTGAGCCCTCCATTTGATTGTAATTTGAGTCGTCCATTGGACTAGGCCATCTATAAAAGGGGCATCCCCCCTCATTTGTATACCATTAGATTAGATCAGATTAGAGAATAGTGCAGAGAAATTGATAGTATAGCTTAGCATAGTTTGTTAGCATAGCATAGTTTGAAGGAGAAGGAAAGTTTTCCTTTGAGAACTTTGTAAGAGATTGTTGTGAAAACTATCATAATAAAGAGAGCTTTCATTGATGGTGAATTCATCTTTTGTTATGAGCAGCTAGCAAGATTTCTTCACCCCTTCTACTTCAAGTAGCTTAGATTAGAGTAATTTTCATTTTCATGCCAGTAGATGTTAATCGTGGATTGTGGTGTTTAATCAAGGAAGCTTCGTTTTAATCCATACCACTAGCAGCTTGCTGACGGCAAGTTTTCCTTGTGTGGTCAACTGGAAAACTTTACAAGCTTAACTTCGGTTATAATTCGCGTCTTGGCATGCATCGTCTTGATGGTGTCTTTATGTTGAATTGTGACTTGAACACTCGTTGTCGCTCCCTTGAAGATTGCACCGACTTTGTGTAAGTTGTCCAACATGAGGTGAAGAAGAGTCTGGTTGAAGTCTGTTGAGATTGATCCCACGTCCTCCTTTAGTATAGAATTTAGATCTTCTAAAACCCTGCACTCATTTAAATTCAGTACATTTCTGGTTAGTTTTTAGGAAACACGTACCTCATAGCCCAATCATTCGCATCACTCACGAAAATCCCCTTCCAATCATTAACCTATTGTCAGCTGCAAACATTCTGAACAATTGTGTAAGTCCCCTTGTGAAAATAGCAAATCACAACGAACCAACTAAGGGTATTCCATTGCATTATCAAAACCTTGGAGTTGAATGTACGATCTCTCTCGCAATCTTAGCGTACGGAATACTTTGATCAAGAGAGAATGGAGTAGCCTTCGGATACTTTGTTCTGCTGATTGGTACGGTCACAAAAATCACATCAACAGGTATTTACCCTTAGATGTTGAAATCATGGAGCTAAAGGGTGGAGAGGAGGGGGGAGGTTGGAGTAAAATGGAATGGTTTGTGGGGGCTCATGCCATGGACAAAGGGTGATAAACTTAACTATGAAGCATTGGAAGGCCAATGTTTTAGAGGCTAAACTTGTAGGTCAGGTTCAATAGAGATGTCCTCATCAATTAGAACATTGATGATTTCTTTTCTTAAATCAAAGATCTTTCTTGAAGCTAGGTATTCATCATATTTTTACTTAAACAATTATTGAGGACCATCGAAAGGCCTTTAAATATGATCCCAAGCACCTAACATTTAAGAGGATAAGCACTATGTTTGTCTAAAATATATTATTATCATGAGGTTCTAAAAAACAATAATTAGTCAACCACAAACTACCCATAGTTTTAAAACTCAAGGAGTATTCATAGACTCATCTAACGCTCATGAGGGTTTCAAGAAAACAATCTACTCGTACTCGAACTTGCCACTCAACATAGACGAGTTTTGGCAAGTCCACAATGCAGATTCACTACAAGTACTCCTAGACATTCTTTGCAAGTATATACAACGAAAAATAAAAGAAAAAAAGCATAAATATACTGAAAATCCATGAATTTTTGGTCTTTTTAAGCATATTCACCCATGCCATTTCCTCAAACACAATTTGCAAGTTTGCTTGAATGATTTCAAGCAAGTTTGGAGTGGAGAAGGATGTGGTATTGTTATATCCATAGTTTAAAAACTCAGACTCGAAGAGTGCTCGACAAGCCCAAAATTTTTGACTCGGCAAAAACTCGGCAACTTAAAAAGTAGTTAAATTTCTTATAAAAGCATTCTTTTTTTTGCAAAATTCAATTACAAAATGTATCAAATGAGTCTAAAAACCATGAGGAAGTGTTTTCTATTAAATTTGATTGTTGAATCCATATGGATTACAAAATGGCATCATCATACGAAGTCGGATAGTGAAACTGGATACAATAGCTAGCTACTAACTAATAACTATTATGAATTTATGATGATTGTATTTGAAAATCATCATCAGAAATTTCATATCTAGGCAACTTAGACATTATAAATTTTTACATCTTCCTCTTTCCCGCCCTAGAGAAATATTGGGAGGTAGAGAGTAAGGTCCTCGCACCCAATTTTGGCTCCATGCTTGTCGTAGAAGATAGTGGCGGTGGCTCCTCCTCCACCATATCAATGTCATCCAATTGAATCTCCCTTGCTTCTGTTGCAAGCAAATCCTCCATAGCTTGCCTCTCGAAATCATCAATCTCATTCTTTGTAAACAAGGAGGCCTCATCATCTTGCACGGTCCAATCATTGAAGGGATCAATGTCATCCAAATCAATGAGTTCGTTTGGCTGGTCCTGCACCTTTCTTGCGCGAAGCCGAAGGTTATATTGCACAAAAACAAAACCATTGAGGTGTTGTTGAGTCAACTTATTATGCTTCTTTGTGTGAATGGAATCAAACAAACTCCAGTTGCGCTCATAGCTAGAAGCACTACAAGGTTGAGACAAAATTCGAAGGCCAAGCCTTTTCAAATTTGGGGTATTTCCACCCCAATCTTCCCACCAAGAACCTACAAATAAGATATTCAAATTTTTGTAAATAAACAAATATTCTAATAATAATTGTAATTCATAACTTGCAAGATATAAGGCTTCACTTTTTCTTATTGGATGTTTGGATCTCTCTTCCTCGTATAGCTAATTTGGAAGAAAACAACATCCCCATAGCTTCCTTATAATTTTGCAACTCTAAAAGGATGAGGTCTCCCATTGCAAATACACGTGTCATCCTCTCAATACATGTGGATAGGCCACCCATAACCTCCCCATTAGCATCCATGAAGCCATCAAAGAAGTAGAACTTGGGGTTGAGAAAATATCCTGCTGCATTAATGGGTTGGTGGATTTGATTGTTCCACCTTCGATCAATGATATCCCAAATAGGGGAAAATCTATTTGCATCCCCCATGTAATAGTGTTGGATGGCCTCTTTGGCCCTATCCATTGCCTCATAAATATATCCCATTACATTTCTCTTGCCCTCCACCAAGCGCAAGACCCTCACCAATGGCTCAATCACCTACAAAGTACAAAGTAGAACCAAATTTAAATCACCTTACAATGAAACAAAATACTTTTAAAATTAAAAATTAAAAATTAAGGATTCAATTTGAAAATTAATTAGAGTTGAAGTTACCTTGACAATCTCTAATGCTCTAGTTACAAATTGACCATCAAAGATTATTTTTGCAATCTTTTCTCCGTCAGCCTTCTTTGAGTAAGTTGAATCTACCCATGGTTAACTCACAAACATCTCCTTCAAGGAAGAAAATAAACTAGTAATACTTTGCAACATTAGAAAATTAGTTGCAAACCTTGTAGCACCCGATCGCACAATCTCTTTCCCCTCGGTGTGACCTCTCATCAATTGAAGAATCCATGGGTGATTATATATATTTTGTTATATCTCTTGCTTCTTCTACAATTGGTTTCACCCAGTCAATTTTGCGTATGTCCTCCAAAAGAAGGTCAAGGCAATGACTTGCACAAGGGGTCCAAAAAAGTGTCGGATGCCTCTCTTGAAGCAATCTACCAACTGTCATATATGCCACTGCATTGTCAATAACAACTTGGACAACATTTTTTATGCCCACCTCTAAAACAACCTCCTCCAACATCAAGTTCAAATTTTCTGCATTCTTTACTATGTTTGAGGCATCAATTGACTTTAGAAAAACCATCGCACCATTTCAAGCCACTATAAAATTGATAAGAGTGTGGTTTCTTCCATCTATCCAACCATCTGAAAGAATTGAGCATCCATTCTTTTGCCATTGCTTCTTTTCAACTTCCACATTTTCTTTTACATGTACAATAGCATCTTCAACTAACTTGCCACTTCTATCTCTTGGACTTAGGGGCCTTGTAACCTTTCCTTGCAACTGTCAGTGTTATCACTGTTGGCGTAACAACTAACACCTCTGGAGTAGAAGTTGTTATGAACAGCCTATGCACACTACGCAATGAGTGCTCTTCAAATTATGGAGGGGAAGCTGCCTCGTTATGCTTTGACAAATGTACTTGCAAAGGAAAATAAGCTAAAACTATGTCCTGTCTTTTTGTTTCAGCTGCTAGAGGCACAAGGCTTTCTTGAAAGAACTTACACGTTGCAGCTGAGTTTTCTCTGGTTTCGCAAATCAACTAAACTACAACTTATATCTATCCAATCTCCTCAGGAAAACAGAGCAAGAGGAAACGGAGCAAGGTTATGACTATCAGACGATAAACGCATTCAGATTCTCTACTTGAAGGCAAGGTGGCGCAACTATCATCTCAATCTGAACAAGTTTATTAAGCACAAAACAGATTTGAGAATTTGCTATGATAATCTTATGAAACCCTATGTGGCATAACACTCAATCAGCATAGTAAAGACTCATAAACAGCTTTTATCATCAAAATCTTTGTGAAACCCTATGTGGCATAACACTCAATCGTAATGACAAAAGATTCACAAAACAGATTTTCCTAATCTAAGAGAAGATTCACCATGAAAACTTTATGAAACCCTGTGTGGCATAACACTCGATCAGCATAGTAAACACTTCACAAAACGGTTTTATCATGACAATCTTACGAAACCCTGTGTGGCATAACGTTCGATCATAACAATAAAAGATTCACAAGACAGATTTCTCTAAACTATGGAAGAATCCAGCATTACAATCTTTCGAAACCCTATGTGGCATAACAATCAATTGCAATAATGAAGACACATGAACAAATACCATAAAGAGCAATATTGAGGGCAAGGTAGGCGCAGCATATATTTCTCTCTCAAGCAAAAGTTAATTACAAATGAGCAAAAGCTCTTATTTATATACATCAAGGTGTAGGTAACCCTAAAATCACCTTGAGTTCACTACAGTTCTTGCAATGCATGCAAGTTATGCGCCCTAACCCTAATGAAGTAAACTATCTGTTAACGGGGCAACTACCCTCAGTTTAACTGGTACAAATAACCTAATTGGACAATGTGCAAGCATGCACGTCCTTATTTAAAGCAAAGTTAACTGCCACTACCTTCAGTTAACTGGAAACCCTAACCCTAACTCCTGTGTTGATAACTCCGAGGATGAGATAAGCATGTGTTAAGTCAGCAAGTGAACTGAAGACTGGAAGTCTAGTTAACTGCTGCTCAGGACTCAACCCTAGAAATTAACTGCACGTTCTAACTGACAGATCACTCCATGTCAACTCGGTCTAACACTTCGACCAAGAACTCATCGATCTCCCTGTCATCTGGCACTTTGATGCTGCTAAAAATAACAGTCTGCTTCTTTAGTTCTCTGCCACTTTCAGTAATTGTGTGCACACCATCTTTGCATTCTTCAGTCGCCTTTCTCAAACTGGCTGCAATCACTGAAACATTTTCTAATTTTGGCGCCCTAGGTTCACCTTCAAGGCTGTCAAAAATCAGCTTCTCGAATTCCGCTTGAACTTTTTCCAACTCAACATACGTGCCATCTTCGAGAAGATAATGACACGGGATCTGAACAACGAAGCCACTGACAAGTGCAAGCACTCCAACTACGTCATCCTTCAGTGAAAATAACTTAGAAGAGATTTTCTCACATATTTCTGTTCTGAGAAGGTGCTGCTCTTTCCAAGTGAAGACTTTCTCTTGATCTTCGATCTCCTCCAAAGCATCGCATGCAACTGATAACTGAGATACAAGAACGCGATCCTTTGCCAAGCTCTCTGCAACTGCAATATCCAGCAACTGAATACCCTGACGGAGTTTGTGTGCCTCACTCCTCAACTGATATAAATCTGCAAGAAGAGTTTTACCAGCAGCAACTAAACTGTCAATCCAATCATCCAAAAGTCTGCCATGACTGACCAACTGATCCAATTTTCGTTTCTCTGCAGGTGTGTGCTGAGGAAGAACCGGTGCTCTATTTGGATTCCCATGAACAAGATCAGAAATGTATTGACGAAGTTGACTAATTTCAGTTTTGAGTAAAGCCTTATCTTCTCCATCCTTCGTGATACGCTCTTCAAGATTATTGGTAACAATCTTGAGAAGAGATACATCTGTCTCTCGTGTGGTCCTGCCAAGATTTGCCTTAGTGAATGTAAAATCACCCACTTCGACCTCGTCCAAGCTTTTACCTTCTGGAGGCACTGCAACTTCTATCACAATCTCTGATTCAGGGGTCTTTTCGATATGCACTTGCTTCTTTATCTTCTTGTTTGATCTCCTCTGATAGGGCTCACCAAACTCAGATAAATCAAGATTGTATGACGGTTCACGCCTTTGTCTTCCCAAAGACTTCTCGAGCCAACAAGACTGAACAATATTTTCAATTCGTGGAGAAACTGTCCCTGATGTATCAACCTGTGGTGTTTCAGTTGTCTCCGATCCTGCTTGAATTTGTGGCTCAGGCTCAGAATCTATATCAATAGGCGGAACGTGAGGTGAACTAGGAAGTGAAACGTGAGGCTCAGTCTGAATAACTGTCTCTACTTGGAACTTCAGGAATACTCTCAATTTGTTTCTGCTTCCTTTTACCAGTAGCTCTTTTCCCTGTGTTTCCACTGAGTCTAACTCCTTCCGGAGGTATGATAATGGCTTTAACTCTGGGTTTTGCTCTAGAAGTAGAAGGCAATGACGAGAAATCCTTTGGCGGCTCTGCTACAGGAACTGACTTCCGCGTTCGCTTGCTCTCCAAGAACAACTTACTAGTCTTGATCACCGATCTGGAAACCTCTTCAATAGAAGTATTCTCCTTAGCATACCAATCAGGTGAGCGAAGTGGCTGCCTAGCAACTTGATCCTTAACATAAGAATTGAGAAGAACTTCTCCATCATCATCCGACAAACCATCAACATCTTCTGACAAGTAATCAGAGAGCTGTCCAACAGTAAGTCTACAATAGTGACGACGACGAACTTCAAATTCATCTTCACAATTTGCCTAGAAGTCTTCAAGTGCTGGCGCATGTGCAATCCCTCGCTCTAACCGATTTGCATAATGACCGAGAGGATCATAGGAACGTCTCTCAGTATAAGGCTTGAATTTGAACCTTTCCATCTCAGTAGACATACGCCTGGCATCTGTTGCTGCATCACATGTGAAAATTCCCAATGAAAATGGAAAATTTGCCGCAGCCTTATGACGACTACGGAGAAAGAAGTGAACGTGCTGCATTTGCCTGAGAAACTCCATAAAGACAATCTTGTCTGACGGATATCTCGGCAACATCAGAGGCTCTCCAACATAACCATAAACTCGGAGGTACGTGAAAGTAGGAAACTGTATGAACCAATCTGCCCAAGTCTCCATTGCTGATTTGGCCTCGGCTGAAATACGAATGTGCATCTCATCATCAAGATCCCTCACGGTTCTCATGGCAAAGTGATCATTCACCACTCGGAAGTCCTGCTCAGACTGAGAAAACTCTAGCTGTGGATAATACTCATGAATATGCTGAACACCGAGAGTACCATTGGTGTTAAGAAGTCTGAAACTACCTTGAAATGCCACCAAGTAGACCAAATAAGATATCATATGAAACTCGTGATGCTTGAGAAAGTTAGAAATCTGCTGATGTAAGCAATCACTAATTAACATAGCCCAGTCAAAACGCTCTGTGCCATCAAGGATTCTGGTAATCAGGTAGAACATCCATGGACGGAAAGTATTAGCATCTGACTGGCCGGTAACTCGATTGAGTAAGGTGATCAAAACAGCAACTTCTCCTTTAAATTCACCACGACCAACCTTCTTAGGCAAGTTAGTTTTCTGAATTGTCAACCATTTCTGAGCAACCTTTCTCTGTGAACGTTGATGATCAGCATCCCATATCTTCTCACAAGCTTCAAGATCAACAGTAAAGTTATCTGAGCGAGGAGAAATAGCAAAACATCTTTCTATGTCCTTCGGCTTGAGACTGCAAACCACTCTTCCATCAACCGATCTGATCTGTCGTGAAGGCGAGTCATAATGCTTAATGCAAGCAAGTACGAACTCAAGATCGAAGATAGAAACAGGAATGGATGCCGCTGCCAGCAACCCGGAACGCTCAAGATTCCTCATCGAATTGCTGCTAACACCTTCTAAACTGCTCAGATTGACCACTGGATAAACATGATTTAGGTCCGTATCTGAAGTCTTGGTGAAATTATGTGTAAGGACTGATTTCACCTTGTAATCAATGAGATTGAACTGCATTTTGAAAATGGTGACTTTTGACTGTAAAGTCGAATATGCTTGAAGAACTTTCTGAAAAACTCTGAACAAGGCTAAAAATAGCTTCTGACAGGAGAAATTTTCGAAGAAATTCTGGAACATGGGTTTTGTGCACAACTGAATTCTGGAACAAACCCAGATAGCTGGATTTTGGAAAAAATGTGATTCAAGCCCACATGCAAAGAAATTCTCGGAAAAAGGCTCAGAGCTTCAGAATGAAGGCTACGGGGCGATTTTCTCGAAAAAATCTAAGAAGTGGGTCTTGTTGCAAACGCTGAAATATGAGAACCCAGATGAACAGATTCTGAAAATGTGTTGAATTACTCTGGCATGCGAAGAAAGTACCTAAGGTGAGAAATAGAAGAAATAAGACAGAAGATAGAAAGTTTTGCTTGTCTGCTTCTGAAAAATCTGCAAATCTCTTCTTCGAATCTTTATAAAACCTGCATGCAAAGTGGAAATGAAGTCTAGAATTGACTTCCTCTGAAGAATCTGAGCTCGTAGCTTCGAAGAACGCTGAAAACGGACACCTGAATCACCTTAAGCTTGCTGGTTGCTCAAGAAAATACAAGCTTTCAGAGCAAAAGATGATGCAATAATGGACGCCACTCTTGAAATATATAGAATTTCATCATAAGAAATTCGCACTAAAGCAAGCATGCATTAAAAATGGCGCTAAGCTTCTCATTGGACCTCATAATAGTTAACTAGAACTCAAACAAGCTCAAAAGGTGGACGTGCTTTAGGGTTTGCCCTTTCAACACTTCAGTTGAACTCATCATGCGATTTTAGCTTCAGTTAAGACTTGTCTTAAGTTCGCCATCTTCAAATTTGCTTTAGATTCATCAATTTGACCTAAGGCGTGCCCTTTAGATAGCTTCAGTTAACAACAAGAATAAGATAAGAGTTCGCCATCTTCATGCAAAGAATAAGCTAAAAATAGCGACCCTTTTGGAAGTTCAGTTTGGCCTTCAACAAGTGCGCCAACTTCACATGCTTTAATCAATTAAAATCTAAAAATAGCAACCCTTTTGAACTAAAGTTGCCTTCCTTAAAAAGTGCATAGCTTCACACAAAAATGCTTCACTTTTCAACCTTAAATATGGCGACCCTTTTGAAACTCAAGTTGACATGCAAATTCGCCATACTTCACAAATCTTATGCTTCATGCTTCACAAAATAATGCTTCATCAAAATATGGCGTCCCTTTCCATGACTTCAGTTAACATGCAATGAAGCGCCATCTTCACAATCTTGACCAAATTCGCCATGCATGTAAATTTCAGTTGACATTCAGTAATAAACTTCAGTTAAACTTAACATGCAATCAAGTTAACTCAACATGCAAGGTAGTTAACTGAACATGCAAACTAGTTAACTGAACATGCAAACTGAAAGATCACTCCACATGCCAATAAACGAACTGAAGATGACAACCCAGAAATCGTTCAGTCTAACTGCAGTCAGAACTCCAGTTAAGGCGTCCATTCAACTCACTTTCGAAAATTTCAAATTTGAACTCTTGGGCGAATTCCAGACTTAGCCAAATTTCATAAAATTTAGGCTAAAACCTCTGCCGGGACCTCTGTTCATCCTCTGACACTGGTTGACTGACTTCTCCGATTGGCTGGCTGACAGGTGCATTGCGAAGCTAAGTAAAAAATGATCAAATGATATCTTGACACTGCACGTCATAAAACTGACATCTGAAGGCTCAAAAATCCAAGCGCCTTTTTGAAAAGCTGCGCTTTTTCCCTGACTTAGTCAAATTTTGACTTCTGCATTTCGAAAAAAAGGAAAAACAAAATCCTTCATAACTTCTGATTTATCAACTTCGGAATTTGGAACTTCGGGTTCAACTGCGAAGCCAATGGATTACGCGACATCGCAGGCATTTCCCGGCGTCGCTCGAGGTGTGAAAAACAAAGGCGCCCTTTTTCAAAGTGCCTTTCATTTCGGACTTAGCCATTGCAGAGCGACAAAAATAATATAAAACTTCCCTTTACCAAAGGCGGCGGGCATCTTCTGATCGTGAGGCGAACAGCGGAAAGGCTGACGTAACACGGACACGATAGGCATACGAAATCATCAGAAAGAAAGCTTTAAAGGCCTGAAAAGCTTGGGCGCCTTTCTCAAAATGTGCTCTTTTGCTCTTTCTTTTGATATTTTGACTAAGATTTGACCCAACGTTTGACCTCCAGTTCAGGCACTTCAGCAACTCAGATACACCCACTGACGGATGCGTCGCGAAGCTTGAACAAATGTGAGATAAACATCTTGGATGGCATTCAGTCAAAAACCTACATTTTGCACCTCAAAAGATGAGCCTTCACGGCTTCACGCTTTTTCTCGATTAACCAATTCTTGCTTTAGCCTTGATGCACCTTTGTATCTTCGTAACTCGAACAAAAGCAGGTCCATTTAGCCGGGCTTGATAGGCTCTACAGCATGGTGACGTGATCTTGGGACAAAGTCTGTGAGAGTGAGCAAACCATCGAGATCACAGGCCCCTAAAAGATAGGGCGCCTATTTCAGAATGTGCTCCCTTCTCCAGAGATAGAAAATTTTGATGATTTTCCTTCAGATTTTCATTTTCCTTAAATCTCTTCGGTAACAGACTGACATAGTACTGACACCAACTCCATATTTAAAAACCCCAAAAATGACCATTTGACGACACTTTAACAAGATTTAGACTCAATTAAGCAAAATGCCTTAGTGAAGCAAAAATTTTGGTTTTGGGTACAACAGTCACCAAACACTCCCAATATGGACTCCTTGCCACGTTGAAGGGAAGGTTGTTATAAAACCAAAAAATTGCACAAGCCTTGTCTGCTTCTTTGTGCACCTCCCTATTCCACCCAATATCTTCCAATAAAGGTTGTGATCCTTGTTCATTTCTAGGAACAAAAAAATAGAATTTGCTCGAAGTGGATGATGTGGACGGGGTACATATACGTGGATGGCGACCAGAGCCCACAATGCCTTTCATATTCACCTCAGATTCTCTTGACAAATTAGGAGCAATGGCTTCTTGCATCTTTGCCCTCTCCAATTATTTTCATCTAGTGTTGCAAGAAGGGCTATCATCTCTTGTTTCACCTCTTTTGTGGCTATTGGACATGCCTTGGCATCACGGTAAGGAATACCAGCAAGATGGTATTTGAGGCGATTGATGCCTCCACT
This sequence comes from Sequoia sempervirens, assembly GCA_007258455.2. Lineage (NCBI taxonomy): Eukaryota > Viridiplantae > Streptophyta > Pinopsida > Cupressales > Cupressaceae > Sequoia > Sequoia sempervirens. The sequence goes on from VDFB02043625.1 coordinate 62,132, forward strand.
AACCCTCTTCTTGCACCAAGTACAAATAACACTCCTTGCTGCTGGCCCAATTACACCATGTTTCCAAGCGGGATCACGGCTACCAAGGTTCTCCTTCCAATGGGCTAACTTGTGGCTGCTGAGTCCAAACCAGATGCGAAGGCGGATGCCATTGCGATTAAATATTTACCTACAATATTAAAAGTTGTAACTTGTAACAAATCTAGTACAAAGGAACAATCAACTAATTGTTTATTTAATCAAATTGAAAGACATTTCATTTAGAATGTTATTTGTTCTAAATTTAGTTTTTTCATTTTTATATTGGTATTTTTTGTTGGATGCACATTGATTTTGTTTACTTGTATGCAAATTGTAGTCCAAACCCTATTGCAAATTTGCAGGAGGGAGTAGCAGATTATCATTACATAGCAATTGCTCAAAATTTCCATACTGTATTTATTGCAAATATTCCACTGTAAATATACTTTTAGACTTTCAATCATAGTTCGCAGATCGGCAAGTAATTTGTGTGGATGAACACAAGTTGTATGTATGTGTGTGGATATATATGTATGTGTATGTATGTGTGTGTAACGTGTAAGTATGATGTGTGTGTATGTAGGTATGTATGTGCGCAGTGTGTGTATGTTGTGTGTGCATAGGTATAAGCCTAAGGTATGTATGATCATGATGCGTGTGTATATAAGTGTGTATGTGTGACAGTGTGTATGTATGTGTGTGTACACACACACACATACATACACACTGTCACACATATTGTAAATGTTGCGTATGTAGGTATGAATGTGTGTATAGTGTAACTGTACACACACACACATACATACACACACTGTCACACTCACACATATTGTACATGCACACACATATCATAACTATAGACTATAATCTATACACACACATACATAACAATTAACATACCTATACACACACTGCACTGTGCAGTAATACATATCTATACACACACACAAGATGTCAAGTTTGCATGCATATACACACACAGACATATCTATACACACAGAGTCACATAGTTTCTTGTTTCACTTATCAATGTATCATGATATCATCAATCATGTATGCCTATCAATATTAAGTATATATATAAAAATTAAAGATTTTATTGAACAGTTTAAGTTTGTATATACACAGATTAGGATATGTTGATCATACACAATGATACATATTACACATTATCAATATACAAAAACATCAACATATCCTAATCTATGTATATACAAACTTAAACTGTTCATTAAAATCTGTGTATATTGATAATGTGTAGTGTAATATATAATATGTATCACTATGTACAATCAACGTATCCTAATCTGTGTATATACAAACTTAAATTTTTCATTGAAATCTTTAACTTTTACATATATACATAATACTGATAATGGATAATGTGTAATATCATGAAATTTGAAAGAAAATAAAAAATTTGAACTTACCTGTAGCTGCAATATCCCAAATCGTAGGACAAATTGCACCAAAAAACTAGTCCAAATCACGTCAAACTTGCACTCTAAATCATGTCAAACTTGCAGTGTCTAGAAGTCCCACTTGGGTTTATAGGGCACAAAATCGCATCCCAAACGTGTCCAAATTGCACCAAAAATGTGTCCAAATCACACCAAAAATGCGTCCAAATTGTGCAAAAAAAGGCATGGCAAAATCGCATTTCAGTAATGGCGAGTTTTTCCAGGGTTTTCAGCGAGTTAATGCAGGGTTTTCGACGAGTTTTTGCAGATGCCGAGTCATGATTTTATGTGCGAGTTGCTCGTGCAGGTCTGAAACCCGCAAGTACTCACTGGGTTTGTTAACCATGGTTATAGCTATCATAACAATATCATCATAAATTCATAATACATATCATAATTATCAACTGGCTGTTGTATTCGCATAATGATGCAATATTGTACTCTTTTTGTATTTAAATTAAACACAAAGCACTTCCCCAATATTTTACAAACTCATTTGATACATTTTGTAACTGTATTTTGCATAATTTTATATGTTTTTAAGAAATTTAAATATTCTTTTAAGTTGCCAAGTCGCCAAGAAGAGTCAAATTTGAATCTATTGAGTTTTTGCCAAGTCCGAGTTTTTGTACTTTGAGACTTCCCATTGAATATCTAACTTTGTTATTAACCTATTGAATGAGTGACAAGATATGTCCTCTTTGCTCTCTCTAAGAAGTTGAAATAAAGCACTTTATTTTCACATCTCTAATCCATTACAAGATCCAAAAGAGATATAAAAGTTTGAGCAAAAACCTAATGGGATGCCTAGCTGAAATATGCTAACCAATTTTTTCGATGAAGTAACACAACATAACCAGCACTTAACCAACTTGATTAGCGTTAGCGCCAAATAGAAAACCAAACTTGAAAAGAACTCACACCAAGAATGCACACTCAATCCCAATGAGGAATAGGTGTTGTCATATGGTGGAGGAGCTAAATGAAAAATACTTGAAAGAAACTACTCAACGTCAAGAATGTCCACTCAAGATCCCACTGAGGGCGAGGTGCTAACATATGACGGAGTGTTGAATTGAAACTAGAAATGAATAAGCGGATAACCAGCCATGAAGAGCATTTCCACACTACCACCAAACAGTGGGGGGAAAAGATTACAATTAAAACAATTCGTCCGCTGCGGCGGGCATCCACAGAGTTGTGGGGATTCACCACTTGAGAGTGGGTAAAAGAGTAATACAAATCCAATTATCCACACTGGCGGTAAACCATCCAGGGGTACTAATGTGAAATTAAAGAAAGAATTGCAGCAATAAAGGACTGGAACAGTACTACTGTTTACAGTCTTACAATATGGAAAAAGAGCTGCAAATTACATGAAAATTACAATAGATTCAATGTACCATGTTACTGGATGATTCCATGTTAGACATCAACAATAAATGATGAAGAAAGGACTGAAGATTCAAACTTAAACAAGTCTGATGTAAAATAACAATTATGGAAATTCTGATCAGCAACTGTGAAATTCAAAGAAATATTCACAACTCACTCAAAATACCTCCGTTTTGTGTGAAACGAAAACCAATGAGCTGCTGGAAGATAGGCGCCCAACATTAGATGAAGAAACAGCAACAAAAACTTGTAATTTAATTCTTACACGAATCCCAATGCAGCAAGAATGGTACGGCCTTCATGAGGGGCGATTTTGACAAGTAAAATCAACAACTCAAAATTAAAATCTGAAACTCTCCAAAGATGGTCGCCTTGGGTGTAGGAATGGATTGGAAAAGTACCCACAAGCAAATTAAATTCACACAAAAAGCTGTATGCAAAAACCACTTTCAGCTGTGACTGCATCAGCAACTTCAAAGCTGGAAATATCATTAAAAACTTCAACTGTTGAGCTCAATCTGCTAGTCTGGATGAGAAGCAGCAATGAAAACCAACTAGGTGTTGTATTTCAAACACGAAATTGGATTGAAACTAGGAGGTAAGCATCCCTCGAAGTAAAAACCAAGTTGTCATTTCGACAGCATAACATTAGCATAAATTCATAGATAATCAGCTCTTCAAACAGCAGCAATATATAAGCTTTTGTTGGCAAATGAAACAACAAGAACTCTTCAAATTCCAAGAAGTTGAATCACTTCAACTTCCAAAAAGGACGCCACCTTTTTGCCTTTTTACTTTTTGAAATAATAAAATATCATTCAACTTCCCCTTTAGGCATCCATTTCATATTGCAACAATAAAGCATTTATTAAATAATTAAATGCTCACTTGACCCCTTTATGTCCCCTTCTTTAAAACAACTTGAAATCATCAAGCCTAGGCATGGGGTACAACTTCAAGACATGAAAATTGACTAAGTCTGAAACTCAGTCCAAGGAGAAAACCAAACCCAAAGCCAAACTGAGACTAATGGATAACAAGATGACTTGAGTTGAACTGCTGATGATGCCACTGCCAAAATTAGACTTACTAAAAATAGCCACTGCCAAAAATAGTAAGTTTACCTCAAAACCAATAGAAAGCAGAACTGAGCTGGAAGCAAGACTTAATGGTGACAACTGAACCACTGCCAAAATTAGTATTTACTAAAAATCGTAAATACCTAGAAATGCCACAAACCTCCAAGCAAGGAAACCCTAATTTCACTTTTGATCAACCTACGGATTTCTGGAAATAGGCTATCAGTCAAAGAAGAGCGTATGGCCAAAATGGGGACATTACACTAGCTACCTCTTTTTTATAACTATTTTTATAATTAATTTTTCAAATATATTATTTACACCATCATCCCCCTACTATCCCCAATTTTTTTCTCAAAATTTGTTGTCCCCAAAATTCATCCCCACATCTCAACATCCTCCTACTCCAAAACTCTATTGAACTAATAAAATGATTGGTTTAAGGCATGAAAGAATTTAGCATTCTCCAACCCTTTATGCCAATGTCTCCATTTTCCTTTCACAATTCCCCCATCTCTTTTTCTTTCCACAAATCCTCCATCCACTCCACTACTTTTTGTTTCATTTTGTAATTTTGCATGTATTTCAATTTTTAGTACGTCATGATCTCATCTTCCAAAGAAATTATATTTGTATAACTTGTGTGATTATATGCTGCCATGAAGGCATGGTTCATTGATAAAGGTATGGCATTGTTTTAGGAGCCACCCAAGTTCAAACCCCTACTAGGCTAGGGTGTTCACAAGCTTCATGCCCTTATTGGGTTGTTGTGTGCACAGGGTTTGGACTATTTATTCACTTCACATAGGGAATGATGACCCTCATTTTTGGTCCCATCAGCTGGGACTTATTATTGCCCAATTCAAGCCAAGGGTCCACTTGAAACCATTAACCAACCAAAAAAAACTTAAGTGATTATATGTTCGAACAATGAAAATACTATCTATAATGTTCTATAATATCTATTATTGTCAAGTCCCACTTCTTATATATGGGGCACCCTATTACCCACACCCAAAAATATATACACACCTGAGCTTCTAA